>JABUQX010084954.1:0-7500 GCA_015478945.1 Trachelipus rathkii | reverse complement strand
TCAATAATAATAATAATAACTTAATAATAATCTAATAATAATAATAATTCAATAATAATGAAAAATAAAGAATAATATGTATAAAAATATGTAGACAATAAAAATTTATAATAATGTTTTTAATTAAATAATTAATAATCAATAATAATATATAAATAATAATAAATAATAATAAATAAAGAATTAATAATAATAATAATAATAAATACATTCCAAGAAACAATAGACCAATAACATATAACAATAATTATATAATACAAATACATAATAATTAATAATAACTCATGCACCGCAATAATAATAAATAAAATGAATAATAATAGTGGCAATATATTATACAGAAGACTATAGCCATATATATTACTATCATATACAGATAAATATAAAACTATAGTTAATATATAATACGTATATATATTACTATATAATATATATAATAATAAATATAAAATTAAAAGTACTAGCTATACTCCCCGCCGTACTACTACTCACGCCCCCCCCCCACCTACCTCCTATCACATACTCCCTATCACCTCACTCATACTTCCGCTAGGCCCCCTACTTAACCTATGATAGCTACATAAAATATAACTATATCATAACTATATTACTATATATATATATACCTAAACAAAAACCCCCTACTATTCAGATATATATACGGAGTAAATAGTCATAACCACTCCTATACCCCCTATACCGCCCTTACCCTCACTACTATAAAACCAAATAGGTAGTACTAAAATCTACAAGGCGTACGTACCCTCACTAAATAAAATATGATTATCAAAACACTACAGCCCAATACTATATAGCCGTATACTATATATAATCCACAATTAAAGGCAATATAGTATAATAAGCGTCTTATATATAAGTATATATATATATAAATATATATATACTATATATATATATATATATATAATATATATAAACGTATACTATAGTATATATATATATATTATATATTATATATATATATATATATATATATATATATGATATATATCTGTATCAGTACAAACTGTTCATTGATCACAACGTTTACAGCCACAACCCCTACCTGGCATATATATAATATTATATATATATATATATATATATATAGTATATATATATATATATTATATATATATATATATATATATATAGTATAATATATATATAATATATATTATTAATATATTATATATAGTAATTATATTACATATATTAATTATACGATATATATAATTAATATTATAATATATTGTAAACTTTATATATATAATGATTAAATATATTATATTATGTATAACTATATAATTATAATATACTATATCTATATATATATATAATACATGATAGTATATATAATCCTATATAGTTATTACCTAGTAAGTGTCAGTAGACACTTGAGACTATCAATTTCTATATTCGTCATACTCCACCAATACCTTCATTTTACCCTAGTACCTCCGCCCTAATTTGGAAAAATGAGTATATACTATTGTAGTTAATATATACTTATATTATATTATATTTAGATACATATATTATAATAAATTTCTTTTCATCAAATAATGCTTCTTTCTCACATAATAAAACCTAATAGGCTTCTGAGTACTTCTTTTCCGGGGAAGCAGTCCTTATTAGTGATTATTCTCTTTACGTTACTTAGTTCTACAATTGAATGTTGTATTTGAAACCAAGATTCTTCACATAACAAGTTAATTGAAAGACGCTAAATTTCTTCACATGGTTGAAGGGAATGTTAAGATTCTATACTAGACAAATACCATCTTAAGAAATTCTGAATAGAAATCAAAATAACTCTTATAAAATAAATATAAGTTTTCGTACTTTTTTGCTCGCGCTCATTTATATATACAATCAAATGGTGGCGAGAATATCATGAATGTTGAGAAGATTAAGTATATCTCAGATTCTCTCTAAATGAATCTAATTCAAATCAGCTTGCACTAAAAACTCACTCAGTGATTTTATATCATCGTCAATTACCGTATGGTCACAAGCTACTTACCATTATGTAATAGATATATAATATTCTTATTTATCTGAATTATGAATTGTGTGTATGTGGTAAGTGATAGTTCTTTATTGACAACCTTAGCTGAAACAAACTTACTTACAGTATATCGTACTTATGGCTTAGAAGCCAAAAGTGATAACTAGTTCGTAATAGAGGATATCTTATTTACTATAAGTATCAATATAATATACGCCTTAAACAGAATATATGTGTTTATTTGCCGCCTGTGAGCCTATTATGTCTGTTCACTCGGATCTTTTTTGAGTCATCTATCTTATTTCTTTATTTATGGTACCTGAGTGTAATATATATATATTTCATATGCTAATATATATATTTAGCAGCTAACCTATTATATTATTTTACTAATGCACATAGCGCAAAAAATTAAAATTAACTTTTTTAACCTCTATTAAGATGTTTCTATCTTTCATCAGCGAATCCCGCGCCCTTACAATAAAATTTTATTATATACTATATCCTCCTATTCGGTATATCTAGTAATTTTCATAAAAGTAAAGTGTAAGTATAAACTTTATAAATTGCTCAAATAGGCAAGCAATGACAGCTATATATACCATATACACGATAACCTACTAGCGTTACATATAATAATAATATATAAATAATATCCATATACACTTTGGACAACATTAATAGATATATACTAGGATAGTATATAATACAATATTATACAGTTTGTAAAATCTAGTATTATACTTATTATATATACATACTATACCAGCAGAGAGTCGTATTAATCTGTCATTCACCTTAAAAATAAATAAGTTCCATATAATATGTCTTACATTTAATATAATATATATAATATCAATATATATATATAATATATATATATATATATTATATATATGATATATAATATATTATATATATTATTAATATATATTATATATATATATATTATATATATATATATATATAGATATAGTTATAATTAATATATATATGATATATAATATATATATATAATATTAATATATGAATTAATATTATATATATAGAGAGAGTGAGAGAGGGAGAATGTGTAAAACAATAAATGCATTATACATACTAACTACTTCTGTTTAACTACATACATAATAACTAATACTATAACATAACACACTACATACATACATACCATTAAATGCTTCAAAAGGGCTTTACCCAGCCTATCATTTTCCAATTTATTATTTTTCGTTTTATGATAAAAATGCAAAAATTTGCATTGTGCAATCCTTCAAAATTGTTATTGAATGGAAATTGCCATTGATCATCACAATCAAAGAGACAAAAAGACAAGCACACAGACAGATAAACAGAAAAACATACAAACAGTCGAAGAGACAAACGGAGAGATAAATTATTGACAGAATAAAGAAAAACAGACTGTGATTAAAAGATAAATAACTCTCAATTATAATTCTGTTTGTTTATTTTGGGAGATAAAACTTTAAATTATGTTGATGGATATTGGACATATTTTTGGTAAATTTGATTATTATCATTATTATAGTTCTCTGCAAAACTTAACTGTCTTTAACAAGGATTTTACACCTATTAGTTTCAAAAACTATGCTAATATATTAATTGTAACTTTCTTTTGTACTGGCTGATTAAATATAGTAACGCACTTAAGAGTTTGTAATGTATTTTAATTGGCTTGATATATAAATCTGCCAACCCGATCAATAGTTCAATGTGTTCGTGTATTATTCGTATGTTATTTATAAAATAATTATTTTATAAAGTAATTAAAAATTTTTGTGTATAATTATATATAGTAATTAATATAATATATATTATTAATTATTATAATAATATAAGATTATTTAAATATATAATATAGATAGTTAATATATAATATATATAAAACTATAACATAATTTGTATAAATAATATTTAATTATTTTAAATTAATTTAAACATATATATTATTAGAAGTAAATAGATAAAAAGAATAGTGAAAATTATAGTAGCAACTCTACATCACTCAACATACTATGTGATTTCAAACATTAATCCATAACGTGTATATGATCTATATACTATATAGTACTCTCACGCTATATCCGCAAAAAAAATGTATATATTTATATATTATATAGGATAATGAATCACGTAGTAAGTAATAATTGCATTAAAGTACGAAATAATAGAGTAGTAAAGAATAATTTATGAGAAGCGATAGTGAAATATCCGTGAGCATTATAACGACGAGCATATTCTGACATCAATACATTATTATAAGTAAAAGTAAAATCATATAATTAATATAAAATAATATAGTAGTATATTATATATATAAGTACTTATATATATATAAATATATAATAATTTAATTAATATATATAGATTGAATACTATAATATATATTATATATAATATATATATATATATAATATTAATATATTATACAATAATATATTATATAATATAATAGAAAGTTGCCTATTTTCATGCTTCCGTCAGTGACTACGTAAATATGATCAGTTGTTATATATATTTATATTATTTTTAAAATAAATCATTAGAGAAAATATTAAGAATACAATAAAGCATAGATCATAATATATAATAATACATAAATTATATCAAAAAATCATTAAAAGTAATTAGTAAGAATGTGTGTATTACTATTATTAAATTCAATAATCATATAATAATATATCTCTCACGAATATGAATTGTGAAGAGTTAATGTTCTATGTTTCCATGCTGAGTACAACTATTTAATTATTACTGTATATTTGTGTTAAGCTAATATAGTTGAAATATAAAATTTCATAGATCATTTTCTACTTCACATGTTTTATAACATGTATTATTACTGATGAAGTTATATGTATAAGAAAGCGTGTATATTATGCAAAGGGTGTTGAAAAGTGATATTTACTAGATGAACAACGAGATAATAATAAATATGAGAGAGTGAGAGAGAACTATGAATATTGTTTATTTAATTATACTAATATAAAACAAAATAGACTCCCTTCAATATATACCTTCTGTCGTATCCCCTCACCACAGATTACTATCTCGCCTAAGAGTTAACAAGCTACGGTAAGCCTCACGGTTATTTTGTATATATTAGAGTAGGTATAAATTGAGAATAAATAACAAAAGTAATATTAGGTAAAGCAACGTGAGATAAAAATTTGAATAAGACGTGATCAGAGTAACTCGAAAGTCCGTAGCTTCGTATTTTTTTTATTTATTATTTATTTTTTTATTTATTTATATATTTAACTTTTATTACTATGAAAATAGAAGAGGATTCAGGATATTAATCGCGTATAAATAGTGTGAGCTCATACTTTAAAATGAAAATGATGAGTAAGCCGAAATTGTTAGTCAGACAGTAATAAAATGATAAGTTGAGAATTAAATAATATTTTTTATATTATCGATGTTTATAATATTGATAGATAGTTGAGTAGGAAAAATATCACTCAGCTAAATTTTATGTCAACTATGTTTAATAAATCAGTATCATATTATAAAATAATATTAGCTATTTTAAAATTAAGCATATAATATTATATATATAATTAAAACATGGCTGGTGGTAACGATGAATCATATAAATAATATATTTTATCCGTGAGTCAATCGGCAATCGCAAAATTCTTATTTTAAAATCTAAAGCCAAGACTTATCCGACCCGCTACTCTCATAATGTGCTAGTTGTATATATAATTAATTACCCGGCTCTCCTAAAGACTGCCAACGGCTTATAATATAATTAAGTTATGATTTGCATTTTCCATTAATATATTACACTATATTAATTGAAAAATCATTTTTTTTTTTCTTTATTTATCAATATTTATTTAAATATATAAGAAAAAACTACCGCCGTGACCTAAGGTACGCGCTATAAAATGATAAATTATTCATATAAGTATAGGTTTTGATTAATTACATCATTTATTCCCTTACATTATATATTTAGCCACATAATCTTACTCAATGCAAGTCCCTTACTAATCTGAAAATATTCAGTAACTACCTACTCTACGTCTAATTAATACACAACTGGTTGTACATTAAAGCACTACTGTACGGAGTAACGATGAGCGTGAGTAAAATATAAAAATAGAATTAAAAAACAAAAAAACCAAAGCAACTAGAGAAAATCACCATTGTTCGGGCGGTCCATTGAACATGATCCATCTAATATATTTTATTCAAAGAGTGTTAGAATCCTTCTCAAATATATAAGCTCCAGTAAAACAAACCGATATATGAAAATTACTCTCTCTATATACTCTCGACTCTCTGGTCTCTCTCATTCGAAGATAGATATCGTAATGCTTTTCCTACTGAGAGTCCTTTTTAAGCTTTTCCAACAAAAGACGGAGAGTCATTCAAATACAGGAAAGACAATCACAACTTCAGAAAAGAAAACAAAAACATGGACAAGCAGTTAAAATCATCCCTAAGCCCACAGCCTGCTCTATTTAATGAAACGCCAGATCGCAAGAGCCTCACATTCCATCAGAACCGCACCCATCAATAGCAGCAAATATGATGGATACCAGTTTCAGAAAACAGCAGATCTATCAACAAAGTCGTGGCGACCTCTCTACCAAAGAGCACCACGCCAAGGTTTTTAATTAAAGGCCAGCAGCTCCGAAGAACTACCGAAAGTGCATAGTTGCTTAACACCGAACGCTGGCGAAACGCAAAAGCCGGTACAATCTTCCAATAGTGGGCACAGCTCTGCATTAGTCGACCGATAAATGCGAGCTGGACGACCACATCAAGGGCGCACGCCAAACCACTGTTCCGCCATCTGCCGAAGCATATCGCGATCCGTATCATTACTACGCCTACGGGAGCGTACAAAAGAAGAGAGATCAACACAGAAAAAGCCGTCCCAAGAAAACCAAGTCAGTTAGTTTCGCAGGAATCCCGAGTTGCGGAGCAAAGAAGCCAACAAGTCCGGAGAGAAATGTCGGCCACCGCTGAACCTCTTCAGCCCAGGACTTGCTGGAAACAAGAAATTAAAATCTTAACCACAAAACCCCTCATTAATATTATGAGAAAATAAGATTTTTTAAGAAATACAGAAAAAGCAATAAAATCAAGGCTTTCTTTTTATAAACTTTAAATATAATTATCCTAAATAGAAACGCCCGAATGATCGGCCCCTGCCCGCACAACTTACCCCAGACCAAAACCGTAACAATACATATAATCTCAAAAAAGTTAGTTTTTCTTCCCTACAAAACAAGGAAAAAAAAAATTACCAAAAATCTTCAGTCTCAAACCATTAAAGTTTATACAATAAATTCCTACTATTCCGAATTATTGAAGAAAACCTGACCGCCGAACATATGTCATATTAATTTTATTAAAAAAAAATAAAAAAATTGTAACCCCTTCTTTCTAAATTTTAACATAATGAATTACTCTATTTGCTTTTATGTTTGGCTTAATTATTTACTATGAATAGG
>JABUQX010084953.1:0-33107 GCA_015478945.1 Trachelipus rathkii | reverse complement strand
TTATATATATAATAATAATAATTAATATAATATATAGGGGTATATTATAATAATTATTAATATAGTTGTATTGTAGCTTTGTGAAGAGGAGGGGATTATCACAGGACCGAACCCTTGGTTCTTTAAGAGTAAGTACATTTGTAAATATACTGTAGCTAGCATTGTATGCACAGGCGTTATGGCATACAATGATATATGCATCATGCGTTTGGGAATAAATCTTTCTTCTAAATAATACTCCCCCAGAGATGGGAACATTAATTGCGGATTTTAAAAAGTGAACTCCGCCAGTCACTAACCAGAACTGGAACTCGAACCCGCTAACCATAGTCATTTTTGGCAATATTTTATTGGATTGTTAAACACAAGATATGGAAGGCATTCAAATTTGATGCCCATATAACCTGGAACTTTAATCCTTACATTAAAGGGTTTTATGATTAGCAAGAAGATCTTTGGAAAATTTACCATTTACATATTTAACAATCAGAAGTTTAAAAAAAGTCGCATCTAGAATTTCATATCCCAACTTTCAAATATTTCCATGAGATATACATATTATATTATATATATAGTTTATACTAAATAATAAATAAAATATAAATAATAACAAAACAATAATTGACGATGAAAATTAATAATATAATACATAATAAATGAGTAGGTGAGAGGTGTTAGTATAGGTAGTGGATAAATATATAATAAATATATATATATATAATTAGATATATAGGTAGATATTTTAGGGGATATAAATATAACAACGAGGAAGAGAGAGAAAGAAGTAAAATGCCGTTACAGTTAACAAATGCAGGTTCTACCATACATGAAAAAACTACCTTTACACCGAACACACATCACACATCACACAAACACAACAACTACACACACACACACAAAACACACACAACAAACACACACTTGCTAATATATATAAACAAACCGTTAAGGACTAACCCTATATATACACAGAATTACACCGCAACCTATAAGACACTAATACACTTCACACCTACACCTACACAACACAACAACCATCGCTTAAGAACGACATACTACCGCCTCACCCTATATAAACACAACCTACCCTTACAAACCATGCCAATAGAATACAACACCCCGCCAGCTCACAACCATAACACCAACACACACATCTACTGACACTTTATTACAACATCACACACCTAAGATAATACACATCCACCCTAGCAATACACCTTTACAACCGTACACATTATAACACACATACACACCACGCCTAGAAATAACATACGACCCCTAGCTACACCTACAACCTAAAACTACACACCACCATATGAACTCATATTACACAACAACCGCACAACGCGCTGAGGCATACTTATATACACACACATACACACTATACATTATACACACATACACCCACCAAAGGACACTTTACACTTTTCACATATTTACACCTTACACCACAGGAACAACAACACCAAATGACCATAGACAACAATACACCCGGCCTATATACCCCACCTACCCTTTCGACGCAACCCATGACCGATGGGTAGCGAGTACACACAACACCTAGCTCACCACCTAGCAACACCAACTAGTTTGACCCACTTTATTACACACAGTACACAAAACCCTGAATACAACACCCACCGTAGCTAGCTCAACCTACGATGATGCTAAACAATATACGACACGATGCACGACCCACCGGCCTAGATAAACATACACCATAGCTCACAACCTACACTACACGCGCAATACACACACTATGAACTTTTATGCCACAACGCACATTCGCTTAAGGACTATAATTTATACACACAAACAACACCGCTTTAGGCTTATTATATAACACAAAAACCCAAACCACATTAAGGCACTTTACGACTCACACCGTACAACCTACAACAACACAACATACATGAACACATACCTATCCTAAATAAATAACACACAACCATGACCTCACCAAGCCGCCCGCACATAGATACATACACCCACCCTAGAAACATACACCCACCCTATAGTCAACCACACCTACAACCTCACCACACACATATATATATATAATATATTTATAATATATAGTATTTGTTAAGTTAAATTTACATGATAAAATATACCGAGACATTTTATACATTTCATGTTTATACTTAGTTTAAATTGAAAGATTGGTCAATGATCAAGACGGTATCCAGAGGATGCGTTTCTGGTAGGTAAAGCCAATCAGCGGACATAATTTCACAATTTGATGAGTACGAGAAGGAGCTGAAGTCGTGTGGCTAACGTTACAAAAGGAGGAAATGACGGAGAGAAAACTTTAAAAAGATTAGAAAATTATTTTAGAAAGGTTTCAATGAAATAAGAAGGTGGATAGGCGAATGACATTGGAAGAGATAAAGGAAAGAAGAGGAGAAAGGGCTTGGGTTGTTACTGTTAAGTTTCTTCCTTTAATATTAATATTTTTTAAAATTATGTCATACATTAAATACCTTAAGCAGCTTAAACAGGAGTAAACATATATATATGCTGTTTGATGGTTGAGCAACGAAGGGAAGGTTAAGTAGGCTTTTGTTTTACTGCTTTTTTTTTTACTGCCTTTACTCATATATTTATTAAACTTATGTTTCTACATTACAGTCCTTAAGCAGGACAGTAAACAGTTAAAAAAATTCAATTAACGCTAGTTTAATAGCAATAACGGATATAGTAGGCTTTTGTGATTACTGCGGTTGTGACTGCTTTTACTGCAGTTACAATCATAATTTTATGTACATTATGTTTTAACTTTTATACTTTTTATTTTTTTTTACTTAACAATTGTTACTCCATTTTATTATTATTTTATATTATTATTTTATTCTATTATATTGTGTTATATTATTATTATTTTAAGTTATTATTAATTATTTAATATAATATTAAATAATTTAATTTCATTTCATATTTACTTATATTGAGCTAATATATTTTATTTTTATTATTTTAATTATTATTATTTTTAATTTATAGTTTGATTATTATTATATTTAATTTAATTATGTAGTTTGTGTTTGAGTGTTTTGTAGTTTATGGGTATTATGGTGAAGATTTTATTATTATTATATTATTTTTTAGCGTGGTGTATTTTATTAGTAGTTAGTGAATTACTTAGTGCCATATACTCATGACCTAATATTTAACACACCACTATGACACTTCATACATCCCATACACCCACCATAAGAAACCTTACAACCCATCATAGACACTTACTTCTCCCATTAGACACTTTACACTCACCAATAACACCTTTACGCTCACCAATAATAAACACACACTTCTAAGTGCACTGACACTCACCCTTAGACACTATACAAGCTTATATAAACAGGCAGCTCATTCCATAAGCACACACACACACACGCGCGCGCACCCTTTCACATTTAAAAAAATATACACTTGTTAAAACATATCAATTTAACATTGGTAATGATGAACATATAATATATTAAAACATATTTATGGTTTTTATTGAACAACCGATACATTTATATTGACTCATGTCAATATAACTTTAGAATTATTTCAAAGTTTCTTAAAACTATTATAATAAATCCATTATCATTTGAGCAAAAAATTATTTATTATTATAGTTAATACTTTTTTGGATGGTGGATAAATTTTAACTAAAAACAAGTTATCATTTTGTTAGCTAGAGAAATTTTATGAAATGTTTGAATTAGTAAAAAACATATATTTTTACGACCTTAAGCAAATAAATCAGTAAATGCAGAATTGGCAGACCCTAGGTCGAGGCCCTCTACACCAGCATACACGATTTTATGTTATAATGATTTACTGCTTTAAATCGCTTCCAATGAATAAGATTTATTAAAATAGCAAAAAGTTTTCTCTCTGCTAACATAAAACATGTTATTTTATTAATCTATTTCTATGTTTTATTATACAAATAACAAATCGTAATTTTTATCACATTAAAAATGACTAAGTTCAATGTTAAACTTTAAAAAACTATTTCAAAGTTTTTTTATAATAATGGATTTTCTTTAATATTTTATGATTATTAATTTTATTATTATGATTAATTGAGTTATTCATTATATGTGTGAGTTATCGAAACTGTCAATGTTGTAAGGCTTTTCGGATTATTATCATTATTAATTTTAGGTTGATTGGTATCATTCAGTACATTGACAATCCAACACAAAAAAAACACACAACAAGGCGTTAAACATCCTTACAGAATACGCAGACATGAGCTCTTCATGAAAAATGTGTTAATTTGATGAAAAACTACTTAAGCGACTAAATTTAGTGCCTAAATTTTTAGCGGATGATCCTTTTTTGATTATACCACGGGATTTGATTTAAGCCTATACAACCAGGTCAAAATGTAATTCCAGTATAATGATAGACTAGATCGAGAAATTCTAATGTAATTATGTATGTTGTTGTTGTTTAAAATTTTTAATTTATTAATTGTTTTTTTTTTTTTCAAAAACTTTGAAAATTGGTGGCATCGGTACGATCCTTTAAGCAGGTAAGAAGGAAATGCTGTGGTCTGGTTCGGGGGTAGAGATGGATCTGGGAATCCTTTATTCTCTATATGACCGCGATGTGACTTGGCGAGAATTATATTTATATTACGCGTTTTGTGTTTGGATTTAAGGTATGTTAAAAACATGGGTTTTTGAAAAACTAAGCTTTACCTGTGATTGGATGAAAATAGCTTTAGGGTATCTTAAAGTTGAATTTGAGAGGTAGTAATGTTTATATTATTTTCTAGACCCAAATCAATATTTTAAAATCATGTCGTTTTAAGCTGGTTAGCGGAAACATGCACAGTCTCCTGATTTGATTTAAAAGTGTTTATATTGGTTATTAAGGAAAGTGTAGATATATCATATTATTAATATCTTACATATTGATGAAAATAATTATTAAAAAATTTCACATAGAAGTACGTTAAATTAATATAATTTCAGTAGAGATATGATTATTGAGTAGATCACGTGGGAATCCAACGCAAAGAAAGAGGAGGGGCACGCAAGGCGAAACCGGTGGGGCAGGGAAAACACGGCCGCTGAACCGACGTGACGGTTACCGAAAGCACCAGCCGTTAATATTGACTACGACGGTCACGTCGAAAATATGGAGCGATTGCTATTTCCAAGGTAAGGAGCAAAACTAAGGTATAGGACAATACATTCCTAGAGGATGATATCTTTTGAATTTTACCGTTCCCAATTCATGTATGCGAGGGGTATGAGTAGTTGGTTGGTGATAGTGCTGGAAATCAAAAGAATTATAGATTTACGACCTAAAATATACATGTGTTCAAAGCGCGTTGTTTACTTTAACCTTTCAGTCCTGATTATGAAAATATATTATAAAAACTTTTTTTTTATTTAAATAAAAGTAAATAAGGCCTAGTAAGCACAGAGATTCGTGTGATGGACGCGTGTTGTTTGGTGGATTTGGGGTTTTGATTTAAACTTAGGTTGCGCAAAAAAAAAAAAAACTGGGTCAACAACCCAGGTAAGCACCATGGGGTGAGAGGGCTTCAGTATATTTTATGTTGGAGCACTGCTCGTAATTATTATGCAATAAATATAAATTAATAAGTATAATTTGTAACAGTGACGTAGGGGAGAAAACAACATGCAAATAAAGGTAAAATAAGTACAGTATATGATATTTCTAGATTTATTTTGATAAAAGAAAAATATATACGTATAGCTCTAATGTTATAACTATTCACAGCTCCTAATAAAAGTAAAAGTAATAGAAAAGTAAACAAAAACAATTTATTGGTTCAATATAATTATTATATATATATTATTATTATATACTGTATATTAAATCATATATATTATAATTATGTAGGTGATAGTGATGAGATAAATAGATAGTTAGTGAGTGAGTATAAAATAGGATGAGCGTATATTGGCGACGAGGCCTAGGATGGCTGAAGACTAGTATCAAATGTGTCTGTAGGTATTGAACGAAACGAGATATTTAAAAACATCACACCCGCCGCGGTCACCTTGCTACACATCGCAGGCGGCGCCACCGCCCATTTGAAGATGAACTGATACGGGACCCTGCCCGCGATGAACAATTCACCCCACCTTACCCTAAGTGTTGTGTTCCCGAGGGACAGGGCACTGATGAACTTTTGTGCAATTTATTCCGCACATGAGGCACATTGTCTTCGAGTCTTTCAATTGCAAATGTTATTGCATATGTGTTCGCGTTTCGCGTTAGGAAAACATTGAGACAGTGAGGACAGCGATTGCCGAATTACTAAGACAGGACTCGTTGCAAGGAGAAGCCTATTGCAGTTGGTTGGTCTTGAGAGATATTTTCCATCCTTTTCTTGCTTGGCTCTACTGTATCCCTACTCCAAATCACTAGGCATCCAAACATACTGCGCCTCAAACTCATGGGGGTGGGGGAGGGGGGGGAGTGCTCAAAGGTCTTATCTCCTCTATGGAAAGGTACCACTATAACCTCTAGAGTTCAAAGTAAAACCTACATCCTGCCATCTCATCGGATCTTGAAATCGACCAATGGATAACGGTTTTTCTAGCTCTCATTTGGCGTCTGCAGTGGTCACCTCGGGCGGGTTACACAACAACAACAGAATCTATTGAACATTGCAAAAGGATCTAGAAATTAATTGATACGTTGAATACAGAAGGGGATAGCTTCGAAAATGCAGATAATCTGATTGCAGAATCAACTTCGCCCATGTATTAGTTATGATATTCCTGTACAGCGAAAATGGTCTCTCGATACTGCCACAGTATTTGATGATTCCTTTGAATCCCACAGCGACACTTTATCTGGGTGGGGATAGTTCAACACAACAGGAACAGGAATGAGAAGGGGGTTCTCACATGGTTTATGGTCTTGTTGTTTCTCTTTTCTCTTTCCTCCTCCTGCCATAGCTATTACCCTGGCTCAGCTACTGGCTCCAACTTTAGGTAGTAGCTTTGGTCCTTCCTCCTGGGGGGAGGGTAAGCAGTAGACCTGGGGTGTGAGTGGCGCAAAACCTTTCTGCACCTACGATCTGTAAACTACCGACCAAATAGGGCATTAACAGGGTGGTATTACCTGCATCTCTCTTGCTCTCAATGACACGCTTAGGATACAACCAGACCAGAGACAATTGAACAGAATGAAAGGATCATAAGCAAGATAAATCTGAAATTATGAAGTATCCGGGAAATATATAAGATCATCGAATAGAAGACATATCTAGGCAGAATAAAAAAATCAAAAACTCCGCCCAAATGTACTTATATATAATTAACAATGTTAATATACAGACAAAATTGAGAACCTTTCGAAAGTCTCGCGTGTGGATTGTGCTGTCTCTGTGTGGAGGATCCACCAGCGAATATATCGATGAGGAGGGGAATATCAAAACACAAAGCAGAGGACAGGGGAATGAGAAAGGGAGTGCCGGGTCATTTTGCTGCGGAGGATGTCAATATGCAAAAAGTGCCGAGTGCGAGAAAGGAGAATATAATGAGATAATTGAAATATGTAACATGCCTCATCAATCGAACAAATGGCAAGATGCAAGAAGCTAAGAGAGAGATATCCTAGATAAGTAGTCTTCGCCGTGCGTCGATCGGCGGAAAGACTGTGGAAGGATCAGTTGAAATATTTATTCATTCACCGGGAAAAAATATAGCAATACAAGGAAGATGATCACGATAATACTTAGTTACCTCCTAATAGGCATTTTTCTTCAACCTTCGGCAAATTAGTCACGAATTGAAGTGGAGAGGAAATGAACTATGAACTGTTGAGACTGCGGAAGAGGTAGAAGGGGTTGACAGGTCGAATCACAGATTAGAATCCCTAAACATGTTGAAAAAAGTTACATTTATTATATATATATATTATTATATATGTAGGCCTGCAAGTAGATAATAAATAAGTATATATTAATATTTATATATATATATAATATAATAATTATTAATATTATATATATTAATATTGTGTATATATTTAAATATATAATTACAAAAAATATAACTAAATAATAAGATAAAAATAATATATATAAATGGGTTATATATTATAATATATATTATATTATATATATATATATTTAAGGGTATATAGTATAATAAAAAAAAGTGAACCCACACCCCCCCCCTAGTAGTATCCCCTAATATGGGGTATATATATAGTACCCTACCGTCCACTCTACCCCTCACCTCCACCCCCCCTATCACCCCCCGCGGGTAGCTGGGGGGGATGGGGTGCTGAGGTGATGGGGGTATGGGGTGAGGTAGTAGGCTGAGCCTCACTCTTATTATTTATATTATTATTTCAAATATTTAATTTTATAACCCTTACCACCTACACCTATCACTCACTCCAACTACCCGAGTATTATGTATTATAGTGAGGGGTGAGAGGGGTTATATTTCATAATATTATTATTATACTAATTATAATATAATTATTTTATTTAAAAAGATAATATATAAATCAATAATCATATTATTCATATTAATATAATATGTTCAAATAATTGTGGGAAAAAATAATTTTATTGTTTTAATATCGTCGTCAGAATTTGTGATCTTATCCATACTATATCGGTCCTATGTGAATTAGGATGTTTTATAGTCTTGTTGGTGGGTTCATCTTGGATTAGTCTAATATTGATTTATTCTTTCCGTAATATCTTTTTCGTTTCTCATGTTCCGGGAGGGCGGGGTGGGTGGGGAGGGTAGGGGATTGGGTTGGTGGGTGTTGGGCGATGGGAGGAGGGAGGGGGGGGGTGGAAGAGAAAAAGTTTCATAACTCCTTTTTTAATTCTTACTTTAAGGATTACAGTCTCGTGAGGGTGAGGAGATTGGGTAAATGTTGTAAACAAAATTTAATAAGAAATAAATATTAGTCGTTTTTTTATACATATTAGATTGCCAACAAATCTGGGGCGCCAGCGAGGCGTTCTCACTCAATTAAATATTCTAATAAAAAAAAATAAAATCAGTAGTGACATTTACTTGTATCTGTGTGTGTGTTTGTTTTTATCTTTTCTTATTCTTTCGACCACCCAAACCCAACAGCCAATCAATGATTAAAAAGTTTGATTTCTTTAGCTGATAAATTATTTTCTATCTTTAACAACCACAGGACTTTTGGTGATTCTTCTTATCGGATATACAATCGATTATTTTAGCATATTATATTATAAATAAAAAAAAAAAAAAAATTGTAAAGAAATAAAAAATTCTTACCGTTTTATCAGAAAATTTTTAAGCCTCAATTTAATTTGATTCGTATTTAATTAATACAAAAATTATGTGAAAAACAAAACCAAAAAAGAGATACATCCCCAGTGGATCCTCCATGTGGATTCTTGTATAAGGTTTTATAAATTGAGTCTTATTCTGTGTTTTATAAACTCTACGTTTTGCGACAATTATTCTCCTTTAGACTGAGTTACACCCCCGACTAGGACAAATCCCCCGCTGACATTAGACAAGAAAAATATAAAATAGAAAAAAAACTAATAAAAAACTATCACAGAAAAATAAAAAATAATTTTTAATAACAAAAAAAAAAAAAAAAAAAAAAGAGAAATAAATAAAAAAAAATAATAATGAAATACCAAAATATGGAAAAAAAAAAAATACCCACTTAAACAGAAATGAACAGAAAATTACACCGAAGGAAACATATAATGGCTCGTACCCCAATCGCCGAGGCGCAGAGAGAAAAGTCTATAATTAGCAATGTAAACACGCATAAGAATATATTTAGCTAATATAGGGGAAAAATATAGAGTAGTTTTGGGCCCACTCCCACCCCTCCTGCCTCCTACCGCCCTCCCCATCCTTTGGTAAGGAGAATGGAGAACACGTATTGTGGATAGAAGATATACAGCTAGGAGAAAGAGTGTTGGGGGTTAAGAACCGGTAGAGACAACCACCAGTGAAAAAAGAGAGAGGGTATTGGAGATAAACTTAAATATACATTAATCTATAAACACATAAATAAGTAAGGCGCCGAGAATCGCTTCTTAACACAGAACAATTAAAACATACAATAACAAACAGTATGAAAAATATATAATTTAACATTTCTTAAGTAAAATAAAAAAGAAATACATAATAAATAAATAAAGAGAGAAAAGAAGGAAAACAAATGAAGAACACAAAGATAACGACAGATATTACACGACGGCAACATTTATTATTTGTTCTATTTTCCACCTTAACATTAGATTTCTGAGTAGGAATAAATTAAAAAAAAACTAGATCTATAATATTTCTACACAAAACTCACTGGTCTTTATTTTCTAATGATCTTTTATAATGTTTTTTCAAGAAATAACTTTTATTGTATTTTTTTTATGTGATTTTCCCCCGGTTACAAATATTAATCACAGGAGGAATATTGGATATTGTGATTCTAGCAAATAAAAACCTGATTAAAAAACAAATCTGAAAACAAAGGGCAAATAAATAAGTCCTATGACAAGAAAAAAAAAAATAACAAATGAAATAAATACAACACACCCCTCTATGAAGTGTTTCAAGATATCTATATAAATAGAAAATTAATTTTTCGCAAAAGAATTCAGCGTCATAAATAATTACGCGGCAAAGGAGTTCAATATGCAAGGGCAAAAAAAGAGATATTACCAGCAACGAGAGTCAGCGCACATTGCGGGCCGAATACTATGAACTTTTAAAACCCCCCCCCCTGCCGCGCACTCCTCACCCCGCCGGTCGCCCGAGACCCACCCATTTTTTGTTTCTTATCTTTTCTTATATGTGTTGGGATTTATATTATTTGAATCTGATATTCACAAGTAGAAAATAATAATATATATTTCCTCAAAATAGCCTATTTATATGTAATATAATATTATTAAAATATGAAATTAAGACCTGTAGCTACAAATATTAAATACAATTTTTTTAAATACATATATTTCCCCATTGGAGAACTTGGTTGTGTGCACTCTTCTTCCCGTTTTCTATTATACCCCATGTGATGATACTAAAAAGAGCATTTTATTTTATTTTTTTCCTCTCTCTCCCCTTCATACTTTATATATATATTTTTTCCCTTTCACTTTACCCCAGCCCCCAAAGATAGATAAAACAAATTTGCTCCATAAATACAAGTTTACTTTAATCCTTAAGTATTGTCCCTCCCTTTTCCCCCTGTTCCCCCTTGTATTTTTCATTCCCCTATTTATTCCATGGGTTTAATGGTTCTTTAGGGTATTTATGATAACACCCACAACTCGTTCTCTTACCTCCACTATACCAATTCAGCTTTAAAAGAGCCAGCAAGAAAAAAACGGATTAGAAGTGTTCTGCGACCGAGTCACGCAGTATGACCCGCGTCATATAGATATAAGGAATTATCTCTTCACAAAAGGAAAGATTATCCCCCTTCTTTACTGCCTTAAATAATCAATTTAACCCGAGATCCAGCACATGTTCTTCATTGAATATATTATAAAATAATAATAAGATTGAATTGATTCTTGCCCACCTATACCTGGGAATTACACTTTTTGACCAGGGTAATTAGGTATGAAATCAACGGGAAGGTTACAAAAAAGGGAATATAAAATCACATATTTAAGGATAAATATTAGGCACTAAAAGTAAGTATATTTCCAACACCATTTTCGAAGGAAAGATCAAGGTCTCGTATACCACCCCCCTGTAAGGAGTGTACAGTCATGTTGTAACTGTGTTTTGTGTTGTTGATTGTCCAAATATTACCCTAGATAAATAATTAAATGAATAATAAATAAATAATAATATTTAATATAATAAATAATACTAATAATATAAATAATATATAATAATAAAGAAAATCATGATTATTTAAAAAAAACTTTGAATATTTTTAAGTTAATTGAAGTAATAATAATTATATGTACGTGATATTGTTATATTTATTAATAAAAAACATAGCTGATTTCAATAATACATTTTATACTGTTATAAGTAGAAACATATTTTTGTTTTTTATATTATGGATAAAGATTATGAAGAGTAAGTCTTTAGATATCAAAGTGTGTGGGGGTGTGGAGCTGTCCCTGTAGCTGTAGAGGGATGATGAGGGCCAAGAGCTTGACACCCTCTCTCAATGCATTCTTTCATGACTTCTTCCGACCCACCTTTAGGCGTACGGAAGGCCACGCCAATACCTCGTTCTTTATACATTTCCATAAACCACTTCCTTAGTAAAAAATCTATTTTAAATTGGATAGTTAATTATAAAAAATATAGTATTTATTCCATTCCGTTCTAATCTTGTTTATTTATATAATTGTTTAGTTACATAAAATGTTAATGCTTGCTTGTATTAGAAAGAATATGT
This sequence comes from Trachelipus rathkii, assembly GCA_015478945.1. Classification (NCBI taxonomy): domain Eukaryota; kingdom Metazoa; phylum Arthropoda; class Malacostraca; order Isopoda; family Trachelipodidae; genus Trachelipus; species Trachelipus rathkii. The sequence continues at coordinate 20,723 of JABUQX010084953.1, read as the reverse complement.
TTTTAAGAAACTTTTGTGAAAAATTTTTATTATAAATGAATTGGGTATGTGTTGTTAGTATAATGAAACGAGAGGTACAATTAAAAATACTTATATAAATTTATATATCCCCCCTCCTTACCCCCCCCCCCCCTCCCTCCCACTTACACTCTCGCTCCTCTCACTAACAACACCACCACCCAACTCTCTCCCCCTCCCCGCAAAAAACAACCCTCCACTCGCGCCCCCTCCCCTCTTAACAAACCCCCAACCTGAAATATGCCTTGTTAGAGTAGGGACCAGGGGGTTGCGGGCGGGGCCGGGGGAGGTCGGTGGTGTGGTTGGGGGTTATAAGTAATTGTGTAGAAAAAAAAAACCTGGGTAAAAAAAAAAAACCCAAATGTAACAACCCCACACCCCAAAAAAAAAAATGTGATGTGGAGAGGGAGAGTGTAAGATAATTTGTAGTCCATTAAGAGTGAGTGTAAGTGCATTAAAATGGTGTAAATGATGTATAATGAAGTGAGGGGTAAGTGATCTAGGGTGAGTGTGATGTCTTATGGGAGATGAATAAGAGTGTTTAATGCATGGTATTGTAAGTTTCATAGGTGGGTGTAAATGGGTGGTTTTGTTGATTAAGTGTTCATAGTGTGTGTTTAATAATAGGCTGAAGGTATATGAATGGCACTAAGGTATGTAATGGATAATATTAAGAGAGTTAAATAAAAATAATTAAAATATATAAAAATAATAAATATAAAAATAATCATAAAATACTAAAATAATCATAATAATTAATAATCATATAAATATATAATAAATTAAAATTTTAATTGCATCGTGGGTACAATTTCCTTAACTTCAGGTATTAATTATAATAATATAAAAAATAAAAAAATACAATAATTAAATAAATAAAAATAAAATATATTATAAAATAGTAAATTTAATAATAATAAAAAATAAAATAAATATAATAAATATAAACATATAGAATATTAAAATAATAATCTTATTTAGTAAACTGTCATAAATACAAACAATAAAAATAAAAAAAGTCTTTATAAATGAATATTATTTAGGGAGACCGTAAAATTAATAAATTGTTTGAGTTAAAAGCAAGTCAAAAGACGAAGATAAAAGCAGTAAAACAAAGACTACTAAATTTCTTATGTTGTATGTAACAGCAAGAGTCAATTGAATTTCTCTGTTCTACTAGCTTTAAGGTAATGTAAATGTATGACATACTATGTTTAAATAATATTGAGTTACTAAATATCTTTAATATATTTTGGATTTTTTTCTTTTTTTTCCCCAATTTTTTTCAATTGTAACAAATTGACCTAAAGTTTTGAGGAAATCAAAGTATTTGGGACATTAGCTGTTAAGATCTTTTTCTTTATAAGAATTTACCACGGTAATGAGTTAAAAGTATGAAATATATATTCATATTATAACAATGTTTAAGTTAGACTAGCTAGTAATAAATTTAAAATTGAAAATAAATGTTAAAATCAAAAAATAATAAATGTAGTTAAAGCAGAAAAAAAGACAAAATAAAAGCAAAAAAGGCTAAATAAAAACATAAATAACAAGCAATTATTAATATAACGGAAAACTGAATCGGTCATTTTAAAACGATTCTAGATATATATCTGATTGTTAAGAAAAATGTCAAAAGTATCTTATTATTATAATAATAAGATACTTTTGAGATTTTTCTTAACAATCAAGCAGTAAAGCTCTAATAAAATTAAAAGCAAGGAAATATTCTATATTTTTTTCATGTTATTCCTTGCTCATTCTTTGGCATTATTTATATTTTTATTATTCATAAATAGATTTAAATTTATCAATTGCTTTATTTCTCAGGCTTTTCTGGTTTTGGGAATAATGAACATATGACACACAAACTCAGTACTCGCACTCATCATTTCTTGAATTTCAGTCGCCTGATTGCGTCGCTTTGTTCGCCCCAAGACGGGCGTGCGGTAGGAATAAACACGTTTCATATGATCCGATATGAATCAATTTTAAATATTTAAACTAAAAATGATATGTTATTAAATAGATTTAAATCGATAATACTGTTATTTTATAACACTCTCTCTTATAATAAAATAAATCATATAATAAATTAGTGATGCGTTTATTTTTATTTATATTTGTAAAATACAATTATAAATATAATAATATAAATTATAATTTTAATAAAAAATATAAACAAAAATAAATAATGAAATAATAAAAATAAAATTATATAAATAGTATAGAGAATAAAAAAGAGAAAAAAAAAAATAAAAAAAAAAAAAAAAAAAAAAAAAAAAAAAAAAAAAAAAAAAAACCCCCTTTTTTCTTCCCAACTTGATAGATTTTCGTTGATGTCGTTAAAAACCTTTTAAAATAAAGTAAAGAAAGAAAAAAAAAAGAGATAAAATCGTTGGGAACTTTAATTGGAGGGTGTTTAATGTTGTAAGCAATTGTGGCGTGAGTGTGATGTATTTATGCCTGGGTGTTTTTGTTGTAGAAGGGAATAAAACAATGTGTGTAGTGAATAATATTATTTTTGTCTATTATTTTGTTTGTTTTTTTTGGATTCGATTATTCTAGTTTATAATAGAATCAAATCATTTCTAACATGATTTTGTATCCACCCCCCCCCCTTTCTAGCACTTCTAGCCTATTTTTTATTTTTATAGGTATATATATGGCCCGAGTATAGTGTCTAACCCTATATTTTGGGGGTTGCTGAATTGATTGCCTTGGTGTTTGAGGGAATCAGTGCCACCACTGAGGTGGTAGAGCGGTGCGGAGCAACACTCTAACACGTCTGGCCTATTTTTTTTATTTTTCAAGCTATAGGACCCGTGTTAGATATCGGATTTAGGGAAATAAGGGGTTCCCTTACCTTGAAGGTTGCAAAAGGTCTAGGCCGCGAAGTTGTAATTCCTGTAAACAAACAGCCAATGGCTGATGAGCGACAAGTAATCTCTTTAGTTCTTCGTAATTAACAAAATATCCGCGACAGTTCCATTGGATGAAACGTCAGATAAACGGTAATACAATCAATATTCAGGACGATCCGTGACAATAGTCACAGTGTTTTGGATTTGGCAGTCTTCAGAAGATAATGTTTGATAGTCCCGTGAGTCGTCGGATGACCCACCGACCGGAACGTCAAACCCCGGGGGAAGAGGAAGAGCACGCATCAGGGATAGGTGTGGACCTACCTGCCTACGGGAGGGGTTCCTGGTTACAACAGGAGAGGGCTCTCCAAAAAGGCGCGCCAAGTCACACTCCACATTCCGAACATTCTTTCCAGCTTGCGCACTCCTGTCAGATTTCCTAGCAGAATGGGAAGGGGGCTAAGTCCCTCAAGGAGGTGCTCCAACAAAGGATGGTGAAAACGGAAGAGGACAAGTAGGAATGGTGTCGGGGGAGTGATCTTAAACACATCGAAAGACAAGTGTGTGGTGTCCATAGTCAAAATCTTGGGAGCTAACAGCACCCGAGTAGTGCCAGATGGCTCAGTCGACGGTTCCGAAATCAAAGTGGGTGGAGGGGAAGAGGCAGGGAGGGAAGACTCCTCCTTCCTCCCGTGTCCACCAGCAGCCAACCCACCCTCAACACACATCGAGGCGACACCACGTCTACCCGAAGGAAGACTGCGGCCGAGTGGTCCCACCCAATACTTCCACGGACCTCCCTTTGAACGGGACCTCAGTTTTAGCAAGTGGGAATCCTATGGAAGAAGAGTAGTCCGAAGTAGCCGATGGTACATAGCGACATCCGAGAAAGTTTCAGAATCACTTGAATATTGTAGAAGCGAAGAGATCTTGGGCGACGTGAGTAATAACAGATAAGAACTTGCAGAAGTTGAACCACTGTTCCTTGATTGTCCACGTGTGTTGTCAGCGCGGCGAGCCGGTTTTGGCAGGACAAAGACAGGTCCCAAAGTGCAAACGGGGTCCTTTTGTTTCAAGAAGTCCGTGGTTCGATATGCAGGCGAGTACGAATGTCTGGTCTGGGAAGATCCACCCTTGGACGGACTTTTGCGACCCCGTTAAGAGGGTCTTGTTGTTTCCCAGGAGAAACAGAAGCAGGTCGTTTCCAGGAGATGGTACAGTTAAGCTCCGATGATGCACATGGACGTTTGCCATCGACCCCAGAAGCGGAACAATAAGCAAAATCAGATATCCCTTTGGAAGCTGCATGGACTTCAACAAGGTGAGGAACATGAGAGAGGGTCGTGTGTGTCGAAGAAGAACGACTAGTGGTCCGGTAGACCATGGTAGGAGAGTTGGGATTACAATGGTCTTTAGCCACATGAAACACGAAGTCAGGTGATCCGTTATCCGGCACGCAGGTCTGAATGGTTGAACGCGAAAGTGGAACAAGCTCCGGACACAACGCACGGGGCAATAGGCAATGTTAGAGGCAACCATAGGGGCTGTGGTCATTGCCGCAACATAAGAAAGAGGAAGATGAGCCAGCTTCTTCGCACGGCGGGTAGCCTCTCGACGGTCACACTTATGAAGGGCGTACTGCTCAAGGATTTCCTTCTCTAAGGCAAAGGAGTGGCAGTGGACATAGGAGGCTGGGTGTGTACTCTTGCAGTTAGGACAACAAGGAGGATTTTTGACACATTCTGGTGGAAAGAACTTCTACATATCGGACATATGATCTGGGGAGACCGACAATATTTCTGGGGGTGACCAAATTTATGGCACTTGAAACATCTTCTCGGGAAGGGCACATAAGTCCGAACCGTGCACATGGTAAACCCAAGTTTTACTTTGGATGGAAGGAAAGGCACAGATAAAGTAAGTAAAAGAAGAGGGTTCGTCGTTGAGGGTTTCTCCTTACGTGGAGGGAACCGATAAACGTCCGTGATTGGCACGTTGATTTTGTAAATGAGTGAGAATGTCAATCGAAGCATCAGAACAAAACTTCGGAGCATATATGGTACCCTTCGACGTGTTACGAACATCTGCAGGTTTAGAAAGGACAGGAATCTTCCCCAGATGTGAGAAGGAAGCAAGTGCGTTGCTTTGGGTACGAGAGGCAGCACGAACCAAGATGGAACCGTTCCTCATTGGAGTGGCCTCAGGCTCAGTAAAGAGCAGCTTCCAAAGCATCCCTAAGGAAAAGCTGACTTACAGAAGTCAGTGGATGAGATGTCGAATGTAAATAAAAGTAAAGCGGGTAGGAATCAAGAACCGGGACCACCTGGAGGGGGTCTGAGAAAGCGATCGTCATAGTTGGTTTAGTCTAGTGTTTAGAAATGGGACCCTGCAGATGCAGGGGCTCTTGGGATGGCTGACGTAAGTTTTGAGAGATGAGGGTATTCTGAGAGGCCATAACAGCCTCATCTGATCTAGACAGAGTAGTCGTTGAAACCGGTCTGTAATTGAGAACTACTGAGTTCAATAAGGGGATCAAAGTCCCTACTGGTCGCTGGTCCAAAAAGGGCCAAGGAGGGGTCGAGTTGGGGGGTCGACAGATGGTGATTGTCGCCTTTTTTGAAAAAAATAATCCTGTAAAACATCTGCTCCGCAATAAATAAACACAAATGATGAATATAAACATAAATCCCGGGAGCGTAACCGCGCCCACCACAGGCCCAGAGAATAATACCTCCCTCCTCGAAACCCCACCTCGGAGGGTGGGCCATGGGTGTGGCCTCGGAAAAGCTCCCCAGAAATCAGCGTCCAGTCCCGAAGATGTAAAATAATAGCCGTGCACCACATGGATAAGACGCGAAGCCCAAGATTATGCGCCCAATTGCAGAACACCCTCCTCAGTGGTTAGGCAAGGTTCGGGGTCACCAACAATAGGCGGCCCGGATGAAGGCGAGAATAACCGGTTTTTAACCCATAACCTCACCCACGAACGAAGGAGGACAAGGTGCACATATGATGCACACAGAGATAAAAGCTTGATAGCCACCAGAAATTGGGAGATCGGGGAGACCCTTAGAAGAGAGAAGAGGAACACTTAGGGTAGTAAGTACAGAAAGGGACATAAACTGAGGAAAAGAAGGGAAAAATGAACGGGAAATAATAATAATAATGATAATAATAATAATAATAATAATAATAATAATAATAATAATAATGATAAAGAAAAGTAATGTTCCCGCACTCTTAATAATTTGTTTCTGACTCGAGTAGAAAGTAATAAGAGAAATTAATTAAAATACCTTAACTTGTTGAGGGTTTGACTTCTTCCCAATCATTTCAGGTTTTATGACATCATTGTTGAGCTGCTCTTCGTCTGACATGGTTTCCTTCTTTATTTCTTTCAACTCTGACTTTATAGATACAGTTTCATCTAATTCTTCAATTTTAATGCTAAATGGTGAAGCAAAGTTTGTTCCGCTGTCAGGAAAGATCTGAAAATGATCAAAGGGTTTAATATAAGCTTACTGAGATAGGATTCAACTAAAATAAGTGATGCACCATACAGAGATGTGTTATAAAATCTCCTGCCTGATGAACCTCTTTCCTAATGGAGAATTTTCTGTTAATATTCACTAATTAGATTTAAAAATTCGGTAAATTTATATTTGCATTTTTATAAGCAAGATAACTTTTAGTAATATAATAAGTTAAATAATAACAATGTTTTTCTTTGGGACATTACAGACAAATTCAAAAGTTATAAAGTTACTCTATAATAAAATACACTAGTAAAACAGTTTAAAAATATTACACTAATATAACAATTTAAAGCAGTAGTATAGATTCAGCATTTGAAAAGCATTTATATATTGTATATTATAAGATCTGTTTGACAGTTAATTTACAATTTACATATGGTATTAATATTTCAGACAAACATTTCCTTTCAATTTTAAACATACAATGACTGAAGAGACAGAAAATGAAAAGCTTTAATGTCAAAGTCAAAAACTTTCCAAATGACTAAAACTCTGGCATAGTCAAAGTGGGAGATTAAGTGCATCGCTTTTACATTTTACAACTAAAGAAGTGTCGCTCAAGCTCTTCTCAAAGTATGAGGTATACCATTAGATATACTATAGATAGTTGCAATAGCATTAGGGGAAAGATGCGACAGTTTGAGAAAGTGTTCATAGAATTAGAAAGAGTTGGAGAATTGATAAAGCAAAATACTCTAGATTTCATATTTTCAAGAAGAGCTGTATGAGGGGAAACACCCCAGATGTGTGAGGCATAACCCATTTAGGGGTTAACATCTTCCCTATGATGAACAAACAACTGGAATAATGTGAAGAAATTCTGAGGGAGTCTCAGAACACCCAACCTTTTAGAAGCTTGTATAGAAAGACAAAATATGTGATCCTTCTATTTCTAAGGAAGATCATATGAAATAGAAACACCAAGAGTATTAAGGACAAATGAAAAGATGTTTTGTGGAAGATTATGTAGAGTAGAAATATGAAGGAGCTGAATTTATTGAGGCATTGAAAACAACCATGATTTCTCTACCCCAAAAAGAAATACGAAGATGATCAGATTTTAGTTGCTCCAATAGGACCCTTCGAGCATCTGTTATTTGATGTTGGACCTGTGGGACATCTTTCAAAATGAAAGATCAAATTATCAGTTTAAGAGAGGATAGGTGATGAAAAGTAGAATAAGAAGAGTAGTAGAATAAGAGTTGGAGATAGAACAGAAACATTAGAAAAAGATAAATCTAAAGAGTATTACAGCTACTATAGAATGACCAGAAAGAAAATCTGAAAATACATTACATTATTTATATGTTCCCTAATAAGACACTACATCACCCACGATAGCATGGTTTCTCATTCCAGGTAATACTGAAATGTTACTTGGAATGCAAAACATAATATTGCTCTCTTCATGTCATAATGCAGGGTATGCCAATGAATACTATAAGATCTTCAGTGATATGCATCTTACCAATGTTTCCATGCATCATACACCTCACAATGGTATTACCATGGTAGGAATATCATATATTATTTTATAGTTCCAAACTGATAATATTTATATTTTACAGTTTGGGGTCCAGGTTACTGTAAAGGTTACCCTTGTAAAGCAGCCTGATTATTTTGAGACAGTGGATTGAAGTTGAGTAGTTGTGGGAGAATAAAACTATTTTTGTACCAGGATCTTTTCCTTTCCTGCTGGCTTACACCAAAAACCCAGCCAAGTACCATTACCAACATTTTGGAGTCAATAAGCCTTCAACCACTACAGTGGTACCACCTCAAAACACTGCAAATCTATAGCTACTAAGAGTGTGTGAAAGGGAGAAGGATTTTGGTTGAAGCCTGTAAGAAAGTGTACAAGTCTGTGAGGAGTGCAGTGGGAGAGCGTTTATGCCAGAAGCCATGTTGTGAGACTGACTGATCAGGGAATGTATTTGGTAGCTCTTAAAAGGATCAGTTTTTCAAATGCTTAGGAGATGGTGGATAGGAGGGATATGGGTCTGTAGGGTGCTGGATCAATGGAGTGTTCTTTTTGGTTTTAGAAGTGATATTATGTTAGTGTGTTTCCAGAATGGGGTATTATTGTTATTTGAGTAAGCAATATTTAATATTTGTGTTAGAGCTGCAACTAGCTTGGGTCCTCAATGTTCCTTATGTATATTAGATATGTGATGTGGGTCTTCAGCTTTTGAGGTCCATGATGATGTTGGTCACTTTTGTGTGGGTTTTTGAGAGGGTGTTGCACTTGGTCAGTTAACAGTTTTTTTTTAAGAGGTTTATTAATTTTCTATTTGTGACATTTTTGAAAAATAGGACACGAGAATATTGCATAGGTTTTTTTGCTTAGGTAATTTGTCATTTTGTTTACAAATGGCTTCGTTGGTTGAATATAGTCAAGTGTGAGACCTGTGAATTTTTTTTTATAGTGCAATATATTTTAGTGGTTTGTTTTATAATTTAGTGATTAAGCAAACTGGTACCAGGTATTTTTTTTTTGTATAGAAGTAATTAAGTTCTTGATCCTGTCATTAAGGTCTATGATTGATTTTATCTGGTCTTGGGTCAGTTGTTTATTTTGTCTGAGTCTACTGCAAAGTTTAATGAGGGAGTTGATTTCTGGGAATAAATTTGGATTGAAGTGCTTGCGATGGACATGGGGAAATGAATTTTTTTCATGCTTTTAGTATAATTTTATTAAATTGTTCTAGTGCTTTGGTAATAGAAGTGAAGTCTATAATTTGGAAAGATTTCAGGTTTTGTTGTTTAAGGTTAGTGAATTTGAGCCTGTGTGCTTTTTTATAATCAAAACAGTTTTTTTTAAAGAATGGATGTATTGAATGATTTTGCTAAATTGTTATGAGTATTAAAATGTGGTGGAAGGTTTAACATATTGTGTTAATTTATATTGGGGGGGGGGGAGCAGAATGTGACATAACAGGATGAAGGATTTTGGTGCCCTGCAGTGAGCACCTTGTGAGCTGAGTTCTGTTGTTCAGGATACAGAGTGTGTGCAAGTTTTTTATTAGTGCATCACTTCTTGGTATGTGTATGGGTATTAAGACAAGCAGTGTGTTGAGCATTGAAATCTCTGGTTAGTATTAGATTTTGATATTGTGCTAAGGCACATAGGTCAGGAGCATAGCCTTGAGGGCAGCATTTAGAGGTTGTTGGTGGAATTTAAATATTAATTTTATATATATATATATATATATATATATATATATATATATATATATATATATATATATATATATATATATATATATATATATATATATATATATATATATATATATATATATATATATATATATATATATATATATACCGTATATATATATATATATATATATATATATATATATATATATATATATATATATATTAGCCCACCTGCAGATCATGTTCATAAGAGTTGTATTCCAAGTCTAATTCTTCATCTTTAATTTCAATTTCAGATTTCAAATCCATTTTAATATATAAATTTTAATGAAAATATATTAAAAATAATTAACACCTTGTAAACAAAAGAAAAAAAATCCTTGATATGTTGCACTTAAAATAACTTAGAATAAGAATGCAATCTAAAGTTTTCAGAAAGAATATATACAGCTATTTGTTAAATACTTCACATTTTTCTTATTTAGTACTATGACCAAAATATCAATAAATAGGGTACCTATATATATATCTATATCAAAATCAATATATATTGAATACATGACATACAAACATTTATATGCAGGGGACTCGGCCCATAATATCCATGAGTGATGTAGAGTTTACGGTCAATTCCCAACACACTCACCACTATACATACTCTTAACCAACCGACTATCACCCATTCTTTCCATATGACCAAACCATCTCAATATACTCTCGTTTATTCTCTCATTTAAGCCCTTCTTTCCACCACACAACACCCTAATGCGTTCATTCCTCATTTTATCAATTCTTCTCCCACCTAACATGCCCCTAAGATTATCCATCTGAACACATTATACTTTAGATCTATACCTCATATTCCAGACCATAGTTTCACTACTATACATTAACACAGGTAACAACATATCCTCATGTAAGACCCTAGCACACTCAAGACTTAGTCCCTTTACATACACCAAGGATTTAATTGCACCAGCCACCTTCCTATTCTAATTCTAATAATAATCAGGGTTGGTGATTTTTTTGATTTTTTAGAAAAACATCAATTTTTGATTTTTTTGATTTTTTCAGATTTGTGATGTCACACGAAATATAATTTGTAAACAAACTTTTTTTAAGTTCGATATAGTATTTTTTAAGTGATTTAATCAAAATGAAAATCAGGAAGGGTAAGTAACTGTGAAATAAAAAAAATTGTGCTTTTACTAAATTTTACTTTGGTTAGCTATAAACATTCATAAAATAGGGCCTAGGCCTATTATATGACATTATACAAAAACTATATATAATTAGTCCACATCTGGCATTAATTTTCAATTTTTAACCCTAGCCCCTAGTTCTAGGTTCAAAATCTTACAATACGGCCTATAGTCTATGACAGCGATTCCCAACCTGGATATGTGTATCCTTGAGGGTACTCAGAAGATTGGTTCGGAGTATGTGAAAATATTGGTAATGGCGGAAAAAATGTAATTTGAATCATTTGATTACTTAGCTAACCCTAAGAACATAACTATCTAACAAAAACAAATTTTTGCATGAAGGGATGGATGGGTGGGAGTACTAATACATGATAAGCCTAATCAAGGGGTACAGGAAAGGAAAAAGGTTGGGATGCGCTGGTCTATGACACAATGAAACAGCAACACTAAAGAGTGTTACAGAGTTACAATCCCAATAGTTTGTTGAAAATTGAAAAAAATATATTAAAAACTTCGATATTATATATATATATATATATATATATATATATATATATATATATATATATATATATATATATATATATATATATATATATATATATATATATATATATATATATATATATATATAGCGTCGGGCGGGGTGACCGGGCCCGCCTCTTTAGGAGGGGTGATTCGGTCCACTCTAAAAATAAAAAATAAAAAAAAAAAAAATTTTTTTGCTCATTTAATAGCCACGCGGTAGTACTACAAGTTTTATTTAGATCATATTTAATTCTAGAAAGTTTTTATATTTTTAAAAATGTTAGAAATTAGGGTACAAAATTTCCCCTTCAATAGAACTTCACTTTTGAAAAATGTGTTTTTTAACTTCGGTTATAAAATGAAAATTGTGGATCGATTTTACTATTTTTTCAGTGGATACACTGAGTATGTTAGCTTTAAACTGGCAGAAAATTTTGATCCAAGCAGTATTAGTGGCAAAAACACGGCTTTTAACTTGGTCCGATTCACCCCCACCATTGTTTTTCAAATGTTTCGGGAACCACCATTGTTTTTCGTATTTTACGTATTATTATTGACATTTTTATTACGTATAATTAATTTAAATGTAATAAAAAGTTACTTATATTAAGTGAAAATTTTTTTAAAAAATGAAATTTTAATAAAAAAAAAGTGTCAAAATTTTTGGGCGTAGAGGGGTGAATTGGACCACCTTATTTATATTCGTATTTTATTTATCATTATTGACATTTTTATTACTTATTACGCAATTTTAATATGATAAATAATTATTATATTAAGTAAAAATTAAAATATAAAATTGAAATTATACGTAAAAGACGAATTTAAACAGATGGTCCGAGTCACCCCTCAATGGTGGTCCGCTTCACCCCTCCACGGTCGGGCTGACTCGGCGTTATTCAAACTTTAATAAAACTTTTATTATTAGAATTACATTATTATTTTTTTGTGTGCTTATGCCCGACTATAGGGCCATGATTTACAAAAAAAAAAAATTTCAAAAAGTGCATTAGGGGAGAGTTTGGAGACCAAGTTATACCCAAAAGTGGTCCACGTCACCCCGCCTGACGCTTATATATATAATATATATATATATATATATATATATATATATATATATATATATATATATATATATATATATATATATATATATATATATATATATATATATATATATATATATATATATATATATATATATATATAGTTTTATTTTAATTTTTTATTTCTATTGAAGTTAAATCACTTAAACATACAAAAAAAATAATAAAAAAATATAAAAAAAAACAAAAAAATAAAAAAAATCATAATTTTTTATAAAACCAAAATCAAGTAAAAAAAAAATCATTGATTTTTTTCATTTGATTTTTTTTGTGCCATCACTGATTTTTTTTATTAATAATAGTGAAATTAAAGTTTAAATGAAGCTCATTTAGACTTTCCTTGATGGGGTGAATAGGGACATCTCTTGAAATTCATATGTGTATATAGGCCCTATTTATTTATTTTTTTTAATTTTTACTTAACATAGGTAATTATTTATTATATTTAAATTAGCTATAAGTACTAAAAATATCAATAATAATACATAAAATAAGAATAAAAATGTGCTGTCTCTATTCACCCCATTCAGATGATTAATAGGGACACTTCTCTTGAAATTCATATTTTGAATATATATAAGTTTATTTTATTTCAATTTTAACTTAGGTAATAGTAATGCAGAGGGGTGTTACCACCAATTTTTGTAAAAATCATGATACACTGTAAAAAAAATAATAATGAAGCTTAATAAAAATGATTTAAGTCTTTAGGAAAAAAGGTTACAGCCTCTCAAAGTTCAAAAAATTTTCCCGTAGGCTTTCTTATAAATAAAATTAGTGGGCCTCATGCTCGTTTTAGGGTCATCCTAGTTCAGATTATGATAAGATTTAAGTGTACATAGATTTTCTTTGTGCATACCTAACAAAACTTATCATAACCTGAACTAAAGGGCCTGAGACCTAACCTTGATGGATCAAAAATGAAAAGTCTATGGGAGTTTTAACAGCTTTGAGAGGCTGTAACTTTTTTCCTAAAGAGAGCGACAATTTTCGATTTTAGTTTTCATTACTTCATTATTATTTTTTTAGAGTATATCCTGTGATTTTTATAAAAATCTGGGGTGACACCCCTCTGCACTACTATTACTTTTACTTAATATAGGTAACTTTATATTTAAATTAGCTATAGGTAATAAAAATGTCAATAATAATACATAAAATAAGAATAATAGTGAATGGGAGTGAATAGGTTCAAGTTAGGCCTGGTGATTTAACCACTATGTACTGTTTCAAACAAAGATTTACTTTGCCAGTTTAAAGCTAACATACTCAACTGTATACACTATACACTAAAAAAATAATTAAAATCTGTTCACAGCTTTTCATTTTTTAAGTTAAAACATTTTTCAAAAGTGAAATTCTATTTAAGTAAATTTCTTCTCTTAATACATTATAATTTTTTAAAAATATAAAAACTCTCTAGAATTAAAGATAATCAAAATAAAACTAGATGTACGACCGCGTGGCTATTAAATGAGCCAAAAAAAAGTAAATTTTTTTTTTGTTTTTTTTCTTTTGATATTTAACGTCCCCATTCACCCCACGAATTTTACTGCCCCAACTCACCCCGCCCAATGCTAATTGATAGGGATGGCCAAAAAATATCGATATATCGAGATATCGATATTTTTGGCTCGATGTATCGATATTTGTTGGCAATATTTTCTCCGGCGATATATCGATATTTTTTCTTAATATCGAAAGCCAATATTCTTTTCAAAAAAAAATTTTTTAAAGGCCGGAAAAAAATAAAATTTTATCCCCTTCTCCAGACACCCTGAAGTAAAACTCTCTTTCTCCCACATATTTCGTTCTTCGTTCCTCCCCCTATGTCATATATCCCAATATACTCCTGATCTGTGCCATTATAATGAAGATATAAGCTTTCTTTGTGTTGTTGTGGGCTGACTGTAAAAGTTTTTTTTTTGTATCATATTATATATATTGCTTATTATTATTGTTTGTATAGAGAGGAGAAAAAGGGAGGGGGTGGAGAGAGAGAGAGAGAGAGAGAGAGAGAGAGAGAGAGAGAGAGAGAGAGAGAGAGAGAGAGAGAGAGAGAGAGAGAGAGAGAGAGAGAGAGAGAGAGAGAGAGAGAGAGAGAGAGAGAATGAGGTTGATACAATTTTGGAATAAAATGTGAGTGAAAGTGAGGGCCGGTGGGTTGCCAGACAGCATCAGGCATAAACACCCTATCCTCACCTCCTTTCCTTCGGTTTTCCTTACCTATGGTTCTAACTTTCCTGTCCACACACTCGTCTGGCATAATTTTGGTTGAAAGTGCATGATTGTTGTTTTTGTTTTGTTTTATACTTGTATTACTAATATTTATTCTTTTCTTCCGGCAGGAATATATATATATTTTTTATAAATTTTCTTTTACACCCTGTGGTTATTTGACTATTTGACTGAGGACTGAGATTATTTTTGGATTAAGGTATTTATTTTTATTCATATGATTTATTATTATTATTATTTTTATTATTATTATTATTATTATTATGATTGCTTTTTGCCTAACTTATCAATTTTTTATTATTATTGCTTTTGCTTAACGTATTAATTTTTTTTATTTATTATTATTACTACTTCTACTATTTATTATACCTTATTAATTATTATTATTATTACTTTTAACTTATTATTATTTTTATTATTGTTATGAATGCATATGCGTTATGTTAGTAATGTTTTTTCAGCTTGTGTTGCTGAAAAAACTGGACGATCCACCGTCCAGTTTTTTTTCTTCCTCTTATTGTGGAGAAGTTCCCTTGAAAGATTGGAAGGATTGTCCCCAGAGATTGTCTCTTGCCTGACCCAATACCCTTTCATTTGGTCGATCTGCAGTTGTGGAAGAGGAAGATCCAATTGTTTTCCCCTTCATTTGTTCTGCAGCCCTTGAGGACGAATACCCCTCAAGAAGAAATTACCCTTGACCCAATACCCCTGAAGAAGAAATTACCCTTGACCCAATACCCGTGAAGACGAAATTACCCCTAAACCAATACCCCTGTACAAGAAATTACCCTCTGAAAATTACCCACTGAAATTACTTACTGAATATCCCTATTGGACTTGGTCCATTTATATTTCCCATGAAATTGTTCCCCTGATTTATGTAAAAAGAAATTTATTGTATATGCTTTTTGATTGATGTATCACGTGTTTTTTGATTTTTGATATTTTGATTATATATTTTGTTGATTGATGTATTACGTTTTTTGATTTTTTTGATATTTTGATTTAATATAATTTTGTATGTTTTTCTTAATATTGATTTATTTTGTAAATTAAACAATTATTTTGGGGTTTTGTTTATGAGACGATATTGACGACAGACAGACAGACTGACGTAATAAAGAACGACCCGACTATTTTTGTATTCTTTAGTTTTCTGTATTTTTTAATAAAATTACAACATTGTGTGTTTGTTTTCGCTCCTTAATTTTCCCGACCAAATTATCACACCCACTCCTTTATACTCTTTGTGGTTTTTGTTAAAACAACTTAATACAGTGTTCTTAAAATGGAATAATTAAGATTAACAGTCTGAAGAGATATCGATAAAAACTTCTCAAAAAATGTTTTTATATTTCCAATTTCGAAAGAACTCATTACTTTGCACAAACATTTTAACAATGACATCTCACTATTTCTAAATTTTGAAATCATTAAACCAGAAACGGATTTGGAAGGAACTTCAAATGTAAAGGCATAGGATAAATATAGTAATGAAATGTACTTATAAAAGTTTGGATAACGGTATTCGAGAGTGTCAGAATTTCGGGGAAACTGATTATCTAATCCTCATTTTAGAAAATATTTTTATTGCTATAGTCTTATATAAAACTTTTAAGGTACAATAAAAAAAAATGAGTAAATTTAAATTTAGTGCATAAAACATGAAAAGATCCTAAATCTTTCTACAACATTACTTGACAACTTTCCCAATTCTTGTTGTGAAAAGTGAATTTAAATTTCACTTGTAAGCAGTACTTGATAACTTACGACAGGCAAACAAACCTGTTATTCGAGTTCCTTACGAGATATTTTGATACTATAATAAAAGCCAATATCTCTGCGCACGTGGCATTTTCAACCATCAAACGGATCTGAAGATTTTGTAACTTCAAAATAATATAATATAATAAATAAAGTTATTTCATACCTAAAGAGGCAACATAAAAACTCATTATAATTTTAATATTTATGAAAAGTTATAATAAAAGACATTAAAAGAATAAAGTACGTACTGGTTTGTTAAATTATTCATTTATATATCTTCCAATCAAAGTAAACTTTAAATAAAAATACTTTTTAAAAAAAAATATTCAAATATAATAAAACACACACATTCTCCTAACTAATTAACAATTTTTTAATGTTGTTGTAGTAATATACATTTACAATATTCTTAAAGTTAATTAGGGAAATTATTGTCTTACAATGAAGAGTACGCCCGTTACTCAATCTGTTCTTATAACTAAAAGAATACTTTTGCTGTTATAAGATACGATTAAATTCTTGTATTCCTTCTTTTTCAGTAATTTTTGCTATAGCAGAGTTTACAGTTTACAGGATATTTAGGCACTTTCCAATATCAACCACAACACACAACACTGCAATATATTTATCCATTATAATACAATTATTTATATATTTTCTGGAAATAATACCCATTACCATATGCTCGTCTTGATACTTTGCAATCTTGCTTAACATTTCATCATCATCATCACTCTGGTCTATGCTGGTATCTCGAGGATGATAATAAAACATTGTTATTTCTACCAGAGGCAAATCTACTTCAATACTTATTACGAATGATGAGCTTTCCAGTTCCTCATTTGATGGTCCCTCTTGGGCTGGTAAGGAGGCAATTTTATGTATTTCCTTTATGACTATTCTTCCAGATCTATTTCGTGATAATCAAAATCATCATTCTTGTCTCTATGATTAGCGTCCCTTTAATTTTTCGTTTACAATGGAATTTCTTTATGCATTTTTATTTTCATTGATTTCTTGTGCCAGTTCCATGCTTCTTAAGAATGTGTCTTTTTAGACTTGCTTTCCAATTACATTCGAAGCTGCACTCAGAACATTTAAGTAATTTCGAATTGCTGTGAGTTAGCAGATGAATATTTAAGCTACCTTTGTGATTACATTCATAGCTGCACTCAGAACATTTAAATAATTTCGAATTGCTGTGAGTTAGAAGATGAATTTTTAAGTTACTTTTCTGATTACATTCATAGCTGCACTCAGAACATTTAAATAATTTCAAATTGCTGTGATTTAGCAGATGAATTTTTAAGCTACCTTTGTGATTACATTCATAGCTGCACTCAGAACATTTAAATAGTTTAAACTTTTTTTTTTTTTTTTTATTTCACCTTTCTTAAGGGTTACCATTTAATGCGCGGGCCCGAACCTCGGCACATGTGGCTGTCCCGGCAGGTTCTTTAACAACCAAGAACCATTCTCTTCTCAGTATTCTGACGCTCTGTCGTATTATAATGGAGCTCATCTCAACGTTGTTACTTCAACGGTAGTCTCTTCTAATATTGATTTAAGCTTTTTTATCATCCCATACTCCCATCATATCACAGGATAACCCTGCTCTATCAATGTTCCACACTTTGTAATGAGTATTTATTTGGTACTCACTCAGTTTCATGCTGATACCCTGCCGTCCCACGGAATCCCTCTTTATAATGTATACCTTTCTTTTCTCTTTATCTTTACAACAATATCCGGTTTGTTATGTCTTATAGGTACATCTGTGGGAATGCTATATCGTATAGTATTAGTGGTTTTTTCTTCTATTGTGTTTGGGTTGTGTCTCCAATATTTGATGTTTATTGTTATTTTGTATTTTTTCACAAATTCTAAAATGGATTAAATAATTTATTGTATTATGTCTTTCGGTGTAATGTCTTGCGTTGGAGAAGTGTGTCACAGCTTGATAATATATGGCTAACTGTTCCGGATATTTTTTACACATTCGGCATTTGTTGGATATGTTCTCTTTCTCTATCTCTCTTTTGAACCATTGGTTTGTAATGCTAAGTCTTGTGCCCCTACACTACTTCATCTTCTTTCTTAGATTACCCCTGCATACAGTTTCCTCTTATATCGATTTTTCTTTATCTATATACACTTGACTATAATATTTTTGTATTCCTTGGCAGCGTGCTCCTTCCAATTATTTTCATGTTTTTTCCTTCTTGCTTTTCTGTGCTCATTTCTTAGGTGTTTCATCTTTTCCTTCTTTGTCATTCCTTCTGTTGTTGTCGTTAGGGATATCATACTTCCGTAGGTAATCTCTTTTTTTGGCTGTTAAAGATGTTCTCATCGCTTTTCCTGTTTCGTGCTCCTTCACCCATCTGATGAATTTACTATCACTTTCTTCAATATAGGTTGTTAATCCAATCACTTCCTCTCTATATATTGCATCTATTTCCTGAAGTCCCATTCCACCTTGGTCCCTGGGGACATACATTCTTGCCAGGCATTGGTTCTTATATGTCAATTTACTTGTCTTAATATCTAGTTTGTTTAAATCTTCTTGGAACCAATCAATTATTCCAAACCCATACAATAGCACTGCCAATGTTCTTATTGCTTCGACTTTAAATTTGCATTTTAATTCTAGATTTCAATATTAGTTTCAGTCTCTTCATATTCCTTCATCAGCTTTCCTTCATTTTCTTTATGTTCTATTTTTTTCATATTTTCTATTCCGAGATACTTATAGGTGTCTTCTTGTTCTAGTTGTCTAAGATCTCGTCATCTATTCCGATATTTCCACTGTCAATTCTTTTCCCTTTCTTCAATCCAGAAACGCGCATTTATCTAGTCCGAACTCCATTTGCATATCACTTGAAAACTTCCTATCTGTTCAATTGTTTGTTGTTTGTTTGGGAGTATAGTTTGATGTCATCCATGTAAAATAAATGCGAGATGTTTTCTTTCTTTTTCATTTCTTAATCCTATTCTATATCCATTATGCAAGTTATTTATCAATGAACTCAGTGGGTTCAACGATAGTACAAACAGCAATGGGGATAAGGAATCCTCTTGGAATATTCCTCTCCTTATTTTTACATTATTTATTTGTATCGTACCATTTTCGTGATGTAGTTTAATATTGATCTTCCATATTTGCATCACTTTTTCCATAAACTCTCTTATCTTATTGTGATACCTCTTTGATCCATGAGTGCGGTACACTATCATAATCCAAGTCATGCTTAAGTTCTTCTGTCTTTGCCTGCTGTCTTCTAGGATCATTTTATTTATTAATAATTGATCTTTGGTCCTGTGGCTTCCCTTACTGCATCCTTTTTGTTCTTCTGCTGTTATATTGTTTTTGTATGTTTGTATATTCTTTCTGTAAGAATTGCTGTTAATATTTTGTATATAGTTGGTAGACAAGTAATTGGTCTATATTTCCTTGGGTTTTGTGTTTCCCCTGTTTTAATGACTGTTTCTCCTTTGGTCATCCACTCGGGTATTTCAGCTGTTCCGTTCAGAATTCTGTTGAAGCACTTTGTTAAAGGTTCTCTTAGTACTGTAATTTTTTTAACCATATATTTTGCACCTATCATTTCCATCACTTCCCTTTCGGTTAGTGGTTCGAATTCCATTTCATTAATTTCTTCTATTTGGGGATTCCTTCTTGTTGTTTCTATCCATTCCGCCTCTTCATTATGTGTTCATAGGTCTCTCCAAAATGCATCAAGTCTGTCTCTTTCAGGTGGTTTATCAACTTTTATATTTTCACCTCTCAACTCTATAGAACTTTCCTTTATCTGTCTGGTACATTTTGTTTTGTCTTTTTCTTTGTTCTTTCTTGTATGAGCTTAATTATTTTGCTGCTAATTCTAGTTTTCTGCTGCTGATTGCGTGTGTTACTCGATTTCTGCCTCTGCTTCTTCTTATCATATTTTGTGCCTGTCTGATTTTACTTTCTATTGTGAGGTTTCCTTCTTCGTATTCTTTTATCAGTGATATTTCTTTTCTAAGTCTCGCTATGTCTCTCTCTAATCTAATTTTCCATGACGGTTTTTGTTCCTTCTTTCTTCCATTTGATCTATTTTTCTCAAATATTTTCTCCCATCAAATCTGTTATTGCTCTTGCTGTTGCATAATATAACCTGTTCACTTCTGAGATATCGCACTTCCTCAGGTAAATCTTGGTAATACCCTGTTGAAGCGGCGCAATGAAAACGCGAAAGCGTTTCACGATTAAATGCGAAAACGGTTAAACACCCAACGGAAACCGAACGAAGTACACCG
>JABUQX010084952.1:0-27644 GCA_015478945.1 Trachelipus rathkii | reverse complement strand
GTTAATAAGTTTTATATAATTAAGCCAAAGATTTTTTTTTTCTGTAAACAATGTAATTTACTATGTATACGTATTCAAATATATTACGATGGACGAATATTCGACAAAAAAAAAAAGGGGAGGAATTAATGCACAAGATCAACGTTTAACTAAAAATAGTCAAAATTGAAAATTTCCTCTAATTATTTTTATAATTCATCCAGTTTTTATGAATTTTTCGGAGTAGATATAACTGATCAAGCCTCAAAACTTCGATTGTGAGCATTTTTCCGAATACCAAACTGTTTGACGTCTGACAAGGTTTGAAAAGGTGAATTTCCGATTTTGAGTGGCTCTATCACAGAAGAAAAAATTTCAGCATTTAGGTTTATGCCTCCTTAGCTCCCTATACCATATCCTAAAATAAAAAATGTGTGGATATTTTTTTTTTTCACACTACCTTGAAGAAGGCTGAAAATTAAGAAATTTAAAATTGTCTCCATTTTTGTTTTTACCGTTCATCCAATTTTAATAACATTTTCTGAGTAGATTAAATTGGATGAGTTACATCCCTTTAATTTAGAACATTTTCTATATAATATTCTCAACAACTTCATCTCTGGGAATGTTACTGTGCCAGCGGTTTCAAATTGGACATGGTGTGCCCAAAGGTAAAATGAGTGAATATTTAGAAAAATGCCCAAGTTCTACAACTATTTACTCTGATAATTTCATTTAAAAACGAAAACTCGGATAAGTATCAAAAAATTTGAGCAACTTTCCAATTTGATAAAAAATCTTCAACTCTGACAGGAAATTGTAAAAAAAAAATCTATGAAGAAATTTTCAAACTTTCGGATACAGTTTAAAGGAGGTGTAATCCTAATACATTTATTGAAACTTTGTACCGTAAATTTATGTCTACACCGAAAATTTCATTGAAATCAGATGAATAGTAAAAAGTTGAGCAAATTTTCAATTTTGACAATTTTTTGAGTTTAACAATATTGTTAAACTTAAAAAATTAACAAAATTGAAAATTTGCTCAACTTTTTACTATTCATCTATTTAGGTTTTTAAAATTTGCAAAATGTGGTGCAATAATAGAACCATATCAATTCTTTAGTCTATTTCTTTTCAAGTTGTAGGTGTTGCCAGCATGGTTGCACATAAGCCCACTGAAAGCACTAGGTGGAGAGGACTATAAGTATTTTCTTGCAAGGTCTGGAAGATGAGATGCTTCTTAAGCTTCTTAAATTTAAGACATTTAGTGACTAAACTTGTAAACTAATAAAGTAGGTATGTTTATATGCATTTATAATGGAAATGAATATTATATAACCTTGTTAACAGATAATTTGAAAGTTAGGATAATACGCAAGACTGCTTCGTTTGGCCTGATCCTAAATTCACTTTAGGTTAAAATATCCAGCCTCCAGCCAAATTCATGGAAGGAGTTAGAACACTAATTATTATTTATTTATTTTATTTTACGAAATAAATTCATAAACTTAATGTATATATACACAAGGATAACATCTTCAGAAAATGAAGCACTATAAGTACAAATACTTTACCGTTGATCTTCAATCTCTAGTTAAAAATAAAAAAATTATATTAAGAGTCAAGGACTAAAAATGTCTTTCTATGGTGCAAACCTATACATTGTTCACAGTATCAACTATCATTATGTTTCCATTAATTAAACCAAGGTTGCAACACAGGTAAATTTTTTGCCAGTTGCAACTCCGGCTATAGTCCTAACTTCGAACCATTTATATTCACTTACAATTGCAAATATATATAAAACAAAATATATTATTAAAAAAAATTATTTCGCTCAAGCTCTATATAAAAAAAATAATTATGTTCTGGCTGCATATCCATAGTCCTGATTAAAACTTTACACCAAGAAAGGTCGTGTGTCTCTTTCACATATTCGAATACCAGCTTCAACAGATCAACAAAATGTATAAAATAACTAGCATTTAATCTGAACATATTATTTGACCTTCATCAAAAGTGTGATAGAATATAAAATGACAAACTACCACTTGGTCCTGAGAGATATCTATAGATCCAGAATTGAGTTCGACATTTTCTACTGTTTCGATTTTTTTCTTACTTAAAAACCCGAGAACATCAAATAAATCGCACAAAAGACTTAATAATAATAATTAACTTAATAATAATAATAATAGATAATAATAATAATAATCAATAATAATAATATTATCATTTAATAATAATAATTACTATAATAATAATAATAATAATTAATAATATATTAATAATAAAATAATAATAATAATAACTGACCCACCAATAATAAAAAGAAAATTTTTACATACTCAAATCGAGGTACCAAGGGAGAGGTGATTTCAGGTAGTTCGAAGAATTGGCTCACTTGAACAAAAATAAAGATGCCACGGCTATAATACGACGCTACAAGACCCTCCCGGCGAGATGGTCTGATGGTATGTCAAAATAATACACAATTAATTTCTGAGAAGCTCGTGCCATCAGATGAAGCAAAATGTATTCCCGGTAAACTTTTCCATGCTGAGCAATGAATATTGCAGTTGAAAAAATACACGATACTTTGTGTGAGGAATTCTTTTAATGCCATTTTACTTACCAACCATATGGATAAGATATGTTCTACTTCGATGTTTAATCACTAACTAATATCAAGCTCTTAATAAGTTATGAATTGTTTTAAGTAAGTAATAGATATATAATAATCAGAATTAATAATAATATGCACATAAAACTAAATAAACACAATAAAAATAATATAATAATAATTAATATATTAATAATTAATATATTTATATTTTGATTTGTTTATTTTTTAAGGTTGTTTCGTTGTGATGGTGTATGTTATAAACTGGTGGAGTTATTATAGCTGTTGATGGAATCATCTCCATTTAATGTCTCTAAAATATTCCTGGCATGGTGGGCGATTATGTCATGGATTGAAATTTATTTATTTCCCCATCGTTTGTGCTTGCTGGTACAATTAAATCCTTTCGTGGTGGAACAATAAGCGGAAATTTAAGTTAGGCATGCTTAGTGAAGATTTTTAACGCTATTAATGAAATGACACAAAAGTTAGGAGGGCTATAGATTCAGACTCGAACTCGTATATAGTTAAAAATGATAATAATATGTTAGTGTAGCTGAATAACTAATGTATGAGACAACTTGTCATAAGTTCCGAGCAATTAATTAGACATCTTTTGAACAAGGCAGGTTGTTTTGGTACAATTCTCTCTAATTCAAGAAAAAAATGGAATATAATCTTTTTAGAGGGTCTAAGACATATCTGGGTGAGCGGAGGTGACAAGTGATAATTGTATTAAAGTGCAGGAAATATTGAAATGTAGTATAGAAATATAAGCCTCGAATGATGAAGAAAGGCGAAGATGAGAGAAGAAACGTGAGTGGAATACTATGATGATATGGTCCCGTAAGGTTTCACATTGTGGAATTAAGTAGCTTGAGCCTTATTGGTATTCTCGTTTTTTTGTGAAAATTAAAAATACGAAAATTCGTTTTATATATGGAGCCTAAGCTTTTCCCTCATTCGTAGATTAACTGGGAATTCTGACAGAAGCCATGGTAAATATCCTAAATAACTTGAGTTATACAAGTAAAGATGGAATAAGTGGATTGAAGAGTTTCAGAAATATAGGCATAAGTTGCCGTTGATATTGGTGTACAGAAGGCACGGAGAAGGAAGGTGAATATTAAGGCAGTCGAAAGGTGTAGTTTTTACCGTAGGAGGTGTACAGGTTGGTTGTAGATAGTTAAGATGTCAATGGCTCAGGGGTATTTAAAATCTGACACGCCTGCTGATAGTATGATAAACACTACATACATTTTGACGAGATTAACCTACAGTGAAGGTTCGTCGCTCTATGTTTCGTGAAGAGCCGGTAAGGGTGTGAATTTTTTATGCCTGGTAAGTAACGAGTTCTTCTCACTTAAAAGGTATGGAGGATAGATGGTTAAGTCAGCATAATACCCCTGGATCCATTAATTAATATAAGTAAACAACTAAGTACATATATATTTCTCAGATTTACAAATGTGGTTAATATTTTTGTAATTAACTTTTATAAGGGATGTACTTAAACTTTTCCTATTTTTAAAAAAAATCAATAAAAGCGGCGTTGAGTAAACTAAAAAATAACTAGCAGGTTTATTAATTATACGTATTTTTACTGATTATTAAAATAAATTAAAGACCAAAATTCTTGTGGACTTCAGTTAAACTACTATATATTACGTCTAAATATTTTTATGATATATAAAAAACTTAATATAAATATTATAGAAACAATAAATATAAAAAATGATAATAAAAAAATTAAGAAAGGAAGGAAAAGAAAATTAAAATAGATAAAGAATAAATTTAGTTATTAGTGGTGAAGTATCAAGAGGTCGGAGCGATTGCTCAAGTAGATTTAAGAAATAATGAAGGTTGGAAACTGGAATATATAAAGCTAAAATGTCTCATAAAAGGTCTTATAAGCCTTAATATGTGTTGGTGACTATTTTTAGCATTAAAAAAATAAATTTGAGGAAAACCCATAAAAATTAATATAATAATACCAATCTTTACTCTCAAACTGGAAAAGCGAGTTGAAATTAGACCTATACGACTTCCTTATCTTAGTAATACAAGGGATAAATATGAATGGTGAGTCATATATCTTAATCGTATATACCAATTGTTTTTTCCAATGATATTGATGTTTATTAAGATACCATTAGATAGGTATAAATAGTAAACCAGAGTATTTTGTTGTTCTATCGTCTTCCTGAAAACAAGAGTAACAGTAAATCATTATAGTATTTTATTATTTAATGAATAAATTCTTGTCGCATTAAAAAATATTCTAACTATAAGTTATCTAAACTAACTCTATTTTACTTATATATTCTAATGAATTTATATTAATTGTTGTGAGCTGCAAAGTATCAATTTATAGAGTAAAAAAGTATAGGGTTAAATAGTATTAACTGTAAAAATTTGAACGCCATTCTATTAGAAGGAAGTAATGAAAACGCATCTAATATAACATACTTCAAAATAGCGAATTGACTACTCTGTAGAGTGAATAAAGAATTAGTTCTTTTCCGAGATAGGATAAATATATGGATGGAGTCCAATTTGAGTTGTAAGCCACAACTTTGCTGAAAATTTTAGTCCAACCTCTTCTATTTTGAGCTATCGTAACTACTACTCATTCCTCTCCAAAATAAACATATATTATACTTCTAATTATCTTTACAGTCCA
Source organism: Trachelipus rathkii (assembly GCA_015478945.1). Taxonomy (NCBI): domain Eukaryota; kingdom Metazoa; phylum Arthropoda; class Malacostraca; order Isopoda; family Trachelipodidae; genus Trachelipus; species Trachelipus rathkii. Next base: position 22,356 of record JABUQX010084952.1, on the reverse strand, counting down.
TGTACAAATTTTGAATGTTGTGAGTTCAATAATATAATAATTATAGTATACTATGGACCTCTACTTTAACTAGAACTTGAGATGTGATGTTCATTCTGATATTAAATTAACGTTATCCAGCGAGTTGAGTTCAGATAATTTCATAAAAGTGGTAATAAAATCAAACTCTGTCATCATAATTAAAAATATTAATTAAACAATATAATAATAAAAATTTAGGTGATATTATATAAAATATTATATAAAGTGATTACAATATAGCTTAAATATATAATAATTAATGATATTTATTAGTTTTGAAAAAAAAAAAAAAAACTCTGATATGATATTCATGTTATTTCACTTTTTGGTGAATAAGTTGGTATGACTCAGTAATCCTGCTATAGAAATATAAACGAAAACAAATTAAATGATAAAATAAATGTTCGAATCCAATTTAACACCAAACATTAAAAAAGACATAATAATTAATAATTAATATAATATACTTAACATTTTTTTTTTTTTACATGTGCATAAAATAAAGATGGATTAAATAAGAAGGAAAGGGATATATACTCTGAAAAATAATTATCCTTTTGATTAAATATCGTACAAATTATGTTATGTTAAAAATAATAAAAATTTTACTAAAGAGAAAAGAAATTCAGTAACTAATAAATAAAATAGGCCTGCCAATTTGATTTAAATTTATAGTTGATATAAATTAGAATTGTAAATTTTTATAATTGTAGTTTAAAAAGCTTCTTTGTAATGCAGGTCTCCCGCTATATATGTCATCCTTGCGAGTGGTCTCTCTGAACTTTTTGCAAAAGAAATATAATAATCTTCGACTTTAATCACTCCAAAGTGAGTTGATATCTTTCACAAATAAGATTTCTAACGTAATAGCTCTTAGGGAGTATACAGATGATAAGACAATATCTCTTTCTCGCTCTCCGTCTGACGAATTAAGAAAGATTAACAAATTGCTCAGAGTATTCTTCAAGATCAGTATCTGATTGACTAATCACCACGATATTTCATGTAATTTTGGTAAAATTACGAATTGCAAAAGTATTCACTCCTCTATATTTTAATGTTTCGTTTTGGTAATCAATATAAATATTATTACATAGAGAGCATCTATATCGGAATTTCAAACAAGGATGCATTCAATATGGATTAGAATGTATTTAGGCAATATGGGTAAATCAAGTTTTTATTATTTCTTCATTTTTTACTAGTGTTGAATCACAATTCATTTGTGGCATAATGCTAATCTTAATAAGGGGGCAGATCGGCTCACAAATTTTTTCTCTTGATCGTGACGCATTTCAAATTGTGCGACCCAGTTCACTCTCCTCTTCCCCATAAGAGAAAATGAGACATCAATACTGGATAGAAATAATTTCTCTTCCATAGTATTGTGTGACCACACGATTTATCATACACCAAATACCGAACAATGCTATGTTTAAAGCTGGTAGTTTTTATTGACCTCATTCCATTAGATTATAACTGTTGGTTTTCGGTGTGCATGATTCTTAGCATCGCTTTTATTGCGGTTTCTAAGTTCTAACATAGTATCATAAAATTTATTTATACCCTCCCAAAATATCCACTCAGTATCCACATATCATATACAGCATACTTAAAGTTACCACACCCCTCTTTTGACAACCCTACCAGACATCCCTTACAACTGTACAATCCCTATGTGTTGGGGTGAGAAAGGGTAAAGATTTTCCCACTTGCGGTGATGGTCCGGTCGTGTCGGTAGGTATTATAGCGACTTAAGGGACTGGTTTAGTTGGGTTGGCTCGCCCCTACTACCACCGAACTCTTGCTAGGAAGTGTTTTGGATGAATGTGTCTCTCGGAAGATGGTGTGGATCGCCGGTTAAACGTCTTTCTAATTTTATAGGCGAAATTTGTATGAATGTACGGATATTAGGTACATGGAATCGGTCATGTCAGAGGAGATAAAATGTTTGAGAAGAGGAGAGAAGTGTGGACTGTCATTTGAGACAAGGGCAGAATTGTGATTTGCTCGCTGTAAGCTGATAAACAAAGATGAAAAGGTAAGACGGGTGAAATAATGAGTGGGGTCTGTGAAGCGTGGGATTCAGTTATTTAGTGGTGAAATGTGTGGTTTGCTGGTGTTTGGAATAATGGAAATGATGAGGGGAGAGGAGTTGCAGGATTTTTGATGAGTGACCTTGATGTGTGACAGAGGCTATTGGTAGGACTGTTGTATGCGGGAGGCTTGTAGTGTTCCAGATAGTGTCTTTATGAGTGGTTAAATTCTTTGATAGTTTGATTAAAAGGGTCATATGTTGGTCATGTCGTTTGTTGTTACGTTTGGTCATCATGAAGTGAAACGTTTGAAAGAGAGTACAGAGTTTTTTGTTGGGATTAAACTGAAATGGAGTGTTTGTGGGATGGGGTGCAGTTAGGAGCTTTCAGTTTTGGATAGTGTTGGGGGTGTACTCTGAATGGGGTTTGGAGAATTAGGAGACAAAAAAAGGGAATTTGGTTTTGTTATAACAAGCGTGTAATGTTGGGGATCGGAGAGAAAGAAAGATTTTTTAAGGCCTGATTCTAATGTTTGTTGTGGTCTTTGATATCTGCTCTTGAGTTTGAGAGAGTTTATGTAAGTAAGTTTTGAAATTACCTTTCTTCTGTATAAGAATTCAGAGCAACTCTTTTTTCAAAGATGAAGTTTTCAAAATTTTTGAAATATATTTAATCTGTCAATAGATGGTGTTCCATTACCTACAATAGATTACATGGAACCTTTTCCGATTTTTTTATTTGTTTTGGTTGACTGCGAGTCAGTGTGATCATCAATGTTTCTAATTTACACGAATTTTTTGTTGGAATTCTGATATTTGGTGAGAAATTTTTAGTATATTTATTATATGTGTTTGTGTGTGTGTTATTTGTGAAGATTGTTAAAATGAGACGATCAGAATTACAAAGTTGTTAAAATTAAGCATAAGTGGGTAAGTCAAGGCCTCAAGGGGGACATGAGTGATTTAGCCGGGAAGAGATGTCAAATTTTTTATTTGTGACTTTGTTAGTCTAATATTACTGTTATTAATTTATGGTAATAGTATGGGCGAAGCTAATAGGGTATCAGAGGAGTCATTGACTTCGAAGAAATCAACGATGAATTTTCAAAGAGAAAAAAAGAAACAATTTGTATTTATATTATATAGAGAGTAATGTTCTTTTGACTATACAAAAAATTATGCTACAGTCAAAAAAAGGTTAATTGGCAAGAATCCAAGTTTTGACTCGTATTGGTACTAGAAACCAAGGCTGGGACGAGCTAATAAGGTTATGGTATGATAAAGTCGGAGTGAAATAGGAGACGCTTTCGCAAGAGGAATTCAAGATTTGTAGAATTGTGAACAAGTTGAAAACTTGTGAACTCAATAATCACTAGTTTTTGCTGAAGGGAATACTTTCTATTCCAAATAGAAAGAAAAGATTAGGATTGGTTATGTGCTCTGAAGATTTCTCTGGACAAACGAAAGACTAGGTATAGGCACTCAGGAATTTAAATTGCTAAATATAGAAAAAATGTTCGCATATGAAGTAATGAGATTAGTTAATATAGGTGATTTGGTGTGGGTATGGATGGAATCGCCAATAAGACATGGAATTAATTGTGTAAAATGTGTTCACAAACGGTTAGATCAAGTAAAATTATCACGGAGAGGCATAAAGGTTTAAAAAATCTTGGTGTTTGCACTTATAAAAGACTTCGAAAAAATTTTGCATCAAAGAGCATAGGATTTATGAGAAAACATATGAAAATATTCGTGAAAGAAATGGAAATAGATGCAACAATAGCATAAAAACCAGCTTTCGCGAAACGTAGACGCAGGAGATATATGATAAGAAAAGGTATTGCACTCAGAAACAGTTATTATGTGTGTTAACAGTTTTAGGAGAGAGGGTATTGTAAATTGAGGGGGAGTGTGTTTTACCACAAAGATTGAAATCGGTCTGGAGAGGATACAATTATTCTGGACTGGGAAGCGCGAAAAAAGTTTTAAGGAATTGTTTGATGTCGCATTTATTTTAAGTGAGAGTGAGGTTTCTGACTTTTAAAAAAATAAATTGGGATGAAGCACTCCGGGAGTTTGCCAAATTTAATTGCGACCTATCCCTTTTTTTAATAAAGAACTTCAAAGAAGACTTTTACGAGTTAAAAAAGTGACTTGCTCGCATGCTTTAGAGGATGGGGTAATAAAACGCTTCAAATGTTCAGATCTATGTTGTCTCTCAAGAGAGATCTGAAGGATTTATGTGTAAGAGAAATGGACGAGTAAGATAAAAAGACAGTTGGATCGGTACTTATTGTGAAAAGGTGTGGTGGTGGCTATTGATCTCGCTGTGGTGGGTTAAAATGGGAAAAGGAATAGGATTGGGAGTAGGGTATTAGCAAGGGGTGTACTATAAAAATTTTTTTAAAGTGTTCACGGTTAACTTGCGAAGGTAAGTGGGTGAGCAAAGATGTACTAGAAATGTGAAACTTTTAGAAATTGCAATAGCTAGAATATCAGAAATTATAAGAAGACAAATTCTTACCCTGCTGTGAAATGATTCAAGAACGGATAGTGTTACCAAGAAGATTCGTTTTGATTTGATTTTGGATGTTGGGGAAGTTGTGTATTATTCATTGATCCAAACTGTCACATTGTTGCGAGATTCAGGGAGTTTTGGTTAATTTATTCGTAATGTCAAATATAGGGGAGATTGTGGAGTGAGAAGCCATTTAACGGATATTCTTCAAGTACACTAGTCTACCAACATCTAATATAAGTTTACGTTCCCTCGGTAAAGTGTGAGCGTGGATTAAAGTGGTCACATGTATAGAAATTATTAGGGGATAGGGTCAGTAATTCGTCAGATGTTGTTTGTTTAATTGCGCTGAAGACTTTACCATCGCTCTTTTCTGGATTGTAGCTGTTACTCCTACCTCACTTTTGCTTAGGGTGTCGATTCATAAAGGAATAGTGAGTGTCTTGTCATTTCTTTCTTGAAGTTGTTGCAGATTCTTGTATTATTAAAAAAGAAACCTAAAAGATCTACATTGGTGGTGTAAGGACAAAGGTGCGTTTGTCGAGTTTTGGTATGAGTGGAGCTCTTGTGGATCAAATGCTTTTACATTGAAACATGATTGAGAACTGAGGGAGAAGAAGGATAGAATTTAAAGAATGTACTTTATAGGGTTTTTTATGAGGAGCTCTAATAACAAATATACAAGAGGTCGTAGAGTAGATGGAGGTTCCATAGGGGCTTCCACTAGCATGATTACGTTGATTGTGATGGAATTGGAATTAGGTCTTTCTGCACTCCGGAATCCTAGAAAGTACTTATATGATTGACGTATACTCGTAGTGTTCGCTGCGGGGTTTGTGAAGTAATTATAGTGGGTGTGTTCACATATACGGATGTATTTTGCATATGGCGGAGCTTTTACGTAAAATCTCAATGAGCATTCATGCGGTGATGTGTCGAGCACCACGAAGTAAAACCTTTGTTATTTTGACAGTTTTGGTTCGATTGGATGTTTTAAAAAATTCTATTCCATTTGTTTATGATATTTGGTGTTAAATACAGGTAAATTTGGGAAATTATTTGAATTTCGCCTCCAAGTAAGGTTGAAGTGTCTTCTGAAAATAATGCCGAAGGTGAGCAATAGATCCCTTGGAGATGCGGGAAAGTTTAGAATGGGATGGGTGAGGAATGAACATCAAAGGTTAATCGTGAATTAATATTGCGGATGATTATAGGTTTCTGATTTTGTGGCGTAAATTATTTCGTAAAGAGCACTGTAAAAAATGCCGTGATTCGCTAAATTCAGTGTAGAGAATTTGGTATATATAATAATAGCGGTATAAGTGTAAAAGGAGGGGTTTGGAAAGTAAATGTAAGAAAAGAGTAAGGTTTTATGGTTTGTTGAGCAGCTTGGAACATAAGTTGATCTGAGTTTTTTAAATATTATAGTAGGTTATATGATTGTGATAATGAGTAAATAGGTTTAAACAGATTTTAATGGTAACAAGGTATTTTAGTTGTGAAAAGTTTAGTGTAAATTAGAGCTAAGTGAAATGAGGTAGAGGCTTGGTATATGTATGCAATAGATATCTATAAATATAAATAAATATAAGTGGAATTTGAAAAACTAAGTCTATAATAGATGTGCACTTCGTTCTATGCAATTAGTAAGGGTATGTTTAGTTTAACCTTGTATGTATGTTATATAGTAGACTTTAATGTAGGTCGGAATGAAGAGTATAGAATTTTAAAAGTGCAATTTGTTCAGTAATATATATATATAACATTGATGAAAAAAAAGGTAGGTAATATTAATAAATATAATACGAATTGCTGGTGTGAGAAAATGAAATAAATATGAATAAATAATATTGAGAGATTAAATATAATGAAACAAAGTATACCCAGAAAAGTGTATATGTAATGGATTGTTAATGAAAAGTATAAATAATAGTGTAAGTAATAATAGTAATAAAAAGAAGAGTTATGAGAATATGAAAACATTGCACAATTTATGTTGAGATTGGAAATTTTGGTCATGTGAAAGGGCGTAATTTTTCGGAAATGAATATTTACGCGGATGGTGATAGTGGTGTGAAGTTCCGGTTCTAGGGAACTTGACGGCGAGATGAGACCACGGTTAATATATTAATAAACGTCGGCTTCTCGTATTGGTCAGTTTAAAGGTGATAATTTATGCTTTTGCCAGGAGGAGATAAGGTGAGTTGATGAGGCGGGAATGTTATAGAAATGACGGATTCGGACCTTAATGAAGGAGGTGCAAAATGGCGAGGCGTGGTGTAGAGCGAAAATGATTTCGCTCGCTCTTCAACTCAAACTTCTTTTAAATGAAATTAAAAAGACTAAACATAAAACCTCGATACCAAAGTAATGTGGTAGGTGTTGTTTTGGAATTGTGAATTAAGCCCACATTCTCTGTGCCAGGGATATTGAACCCTTTGCATGAGTAACGAACCTACTCATACGTACCCGTTATGTGTTCTTATAGGTGTTAAAATCCAAGGGTAACCATTCTGCTCCCTTATCTACCCTCGAGTCCGGTCCCTCCGGGCTGAAATGTAAATAATATAAATTTTCCGTTACGCTCTCAGGTCCCGTGATTACTTCTAGGGTGGATCTTTTAGATACTCCGATCTTCTTTAACTAATTAATGTACATAGAGGGTACTATAGGTTTAAAGGGCTGGGCTTTTTTCGACTTTTTGTCATATTTTCTACTGCTTTTTTCTTTATTTCCTGATTTAAGAGACCCAGAAATCACCCAGTCTTTGAGTGTGAGAAAAATATAGAATTAAATAATAATTATAATAATAATAAATAATTAATAATAATAATAATATATAATAATAAATATAGATAATTAAATAATTAATTAATAATTAATATAATTTTTCTTTTACAATTAACCTCCTCCCTTAAATTCGCTAATCTCACTTTAAGATTGTCTAGGGGTTATAGGTGAATTAAAAATCACGAAATAGTAGATATGAATAATATAAAGTAGAAGAGCATTACCTTAAAATCAGAATAGGAGTAATAAGGCCCCCAACTACCCTCAAGTGTAAGCTCATCCCTATTAGCTTTTCATAAATAATAAATATTCCACTCACCTATAATTTTGGCTTTCATCAATATAAACATGCTGAATCAGTTACTTCACTTTAGTCAATGTTAGAGGTTTTACATCCCTGGACCAGTGCCTCCTACATATTACCTAATATACTATCTTTACATAAATAATAAAATACTAAGCCATTTACATTCTCAATTTATAATGTTTCCGCATTTATATTGTTGCTATTTCACATATGTACAGTACACTGAAATTCCATTTTTCATTGATATTCATTTGCTCACTAGGTTCGATAAATCTCCAATAAGAATATAAATACACTCTCACCCGTAAAATAAGCAAGATCCACTTAACCAATTGCCGACTATCGTCCATCTCTCCATTGATGAAACCAACACATAATTATTCTTTTTTGAATTACATTCTCGTTCCATCTACCTACTCTAATATTTAACCTGGGCACGCTTTTTCTTTCTTCACACCACCACAACTTCCCTTATTACACACTAGCCATTTCGTTTCACTCATTTTTTAAATATATAATTTTCTCTAACTTCACAAAAACAACTCCATCAAACTCTAAGTATGTATACCATCAAAAAAGGATTAGCACTTCCTAAGATACATAAATTTACCAACTTATTTTCCACACATAATCTACTCCATCTTAGATTTTACATAGGTAAGATCAAAGTAAACAACATACCTTTCATTTGTATTACGAAACCTCAGGGACTGGCATTTTCGAGATACTATAGATAGGTGCGAGTTTTTATTTCTTATCAACCACCAGACACCTTGTTTTTATCTATCTTTTCGCTATATTTGTCTCCTCGGTCTTTGTCCCTATATATTCCTCATACAATATAATCCTCTAAATGAATAAATAATTGAGGAGACCTATTGGTTGGATTACTGGCTCCAATTGCTCCGCCAGGGTACAACATTCGTATTGAAACTAAGCGACTGTTCAACAAAAGTAATTAACCGGCGCCCGCACGGCGGTGCGGGGGCCGTTAGTACCTCACTATTCGACATCACCGATTAATGGCTATTATTACTCTCATCTTTTACTTTTCAATCCTTTCATTTTTTTCATCTATACCTAATGCTTAAAGTGTTACCTTGTAACTTCTCAGAATAATATTGCCTTCCTTACACAACAATTCAATATTAGTTCATGAATTGTTACCAAATAAGTATTTATGAGGACACCCTAAATAGCGAGTCCTTATCCTTACTCTTCTTCCGATCAAGTTAACACCCTTCCTCTAACTTTTATTTTCATTACTTATATTTTCATTCATGAGGTCAGACACCAGATTTACCGTTTTTCATTTCCATGACAGCCTTCTCAACATCCCAAACTGTTATTAGTAGAAAAATATTTAATAAATGATAAACAGTATTATCTAGATGAGAGTAATAATAATAATAAGTAAAGATAAAATATATAGATAATAATAGATTTTTATGTTGCGGATTTTGAAATTGGGGGATTATAAACGTTCAAATTAAGTATAAGTGTATCGTCTACCCAAAAGCTAAGGAGATTAAGTCAACAAGAAAGACTTCCATTCACCACAAGGGCGAACACAAATTAGTTACCATATCTCGTATTGAGGATGATTCTCCATGCTACCTAGATATAGACCTGTTTTGTAATCAGATATATCTATATGTAAATATAAAATTCACAATTTACCTCTCCTCATAAATGCTCTCTTATTTTTCTGGGTTTTATTTAATATGTAAGGTCACCGTTTTATTAGTTGGCTCCTAGATTATTGTGTATTTAACAATATAAACCAGTTATTTCTAACATTATCCGTAGTGATGTATGAATATTGTTTTGAGATTAGATTAATAAGAATTATTGTTTAAGAGATTTATTGTCTGTACTGCACTAAAGATGAAATATATAAAATTTTTTATTTATTATCTCTTTTGTGTGGCGTGTGATGTTCATGTAACATTGTGATACTATGTGGTTATTCTTTTTAGGGTTGGTTTATGCCATTATAACTTTGATACATCTTAAATAGAAGCGATATTTATAGTTAATTTGTGGAGATTGCCTATGTATGTCTAATTCTTTGGTGATGTCATTTTTATAAATTTCGAACACCTATCAAACAATGGGAGCTCGAACAATAATATATCTAAGGTTGTCATTCATTCATTGTGGTTACTGCAGCTTTTTTAAAGGCTTAATAGTGAATATATTTACGCGGACCTTCTATTACCACGATTGGATAGAGAACAATCTTTCACCTCTTCGTTGTATATATTATATTATCAAAATATGCTGTCCATTGTATATTGGTTCACAAACTCCCAAGTAGTTAAATGAAATTAATACTGGTGTGCTATGTAATATATAAGAATCATGTGCATCATTTTGATGCTATAGGACGTCCAGGCTTTTGAAGTTAGAAGATGTGAAAATACTGAAATAGTATAATGCTCAAAAAATATTTAAATACAGTTTAATTGCGATTAAAATACAAGTGAAAATTACCAAATTACAATGTTCTGCAATAACTAACTCTTGGAGAGTATCTCTACTGATGCAAGTCCATTCCTCAGTTGATATGTTAAAAGACCACAAATCGCTTAAATCTTGAGTTCCGTCCCAGCGTCAAATAAATAGAGTATTTCTAACAAATGACGGAGGAAGGTTATTGAGAAGTAAACGTAAAATTTATCTATACATTTACTGAAATTCAATCTTGGAATTTGAGTTAAGATAAACGAATAAATAACTTTACATGGAATTACATTATAAATCTTATCATATGAAACTTTTTTTTTTTTTTTTTTTGGCTTACCACTTTTTATAAATTAAAGATATATAAATAGCAATTTATACCTTTTCTCTCAAAAAATAAGAAAAATTGTGAGATCATATAACGTTATAAAGAGCTTACTTGATATTAGGCATCTCACAGAAAAATCATTCCAGTTGATTTTTCATTTTTTACTCTTTCTTATTGAAAATACACTTTTAATTTATTCATTGCATTTAAAAGTATATTCCGATTATTATTTTCGAATGAGATTATAGACCTCCTAGACGATTCATGTTGTTCCAAAACGTTTAAACCTCGATCACCACTCACACTCTCCTACCTCGGTGTGTTTAAACAAGTAACAACCTCTCGTGTAGATTTAAGCTTTGAAAAGGCACCGCAAACAAAAAAAATTAATTAAATTTATGTTAAATGGTAACCAGCGTTGTTTGGGTTGCTACTACTCTCTGGTTGTTGTGCGACTATATGACATAGCGACGATTCAAAAATGTTAAGTTAGATTACTTCTAACCAAATTAGTTAAATCAGTATAATATTACTTTAAAGAATTTAATACATCTTGCGTATGTCCAAAAGTTGGAGAGACAGGATTAGGAAAGTAACTAGGATTGTGTTGCTCCGGAGGAGAATATTTATAATGTTACTTTTTATTCAGCATATTTTGTAGAAATACACAGGGTGTTGATAATCAAAAACGGAAGTCTACAATTTATTGTAGTGACTCTGGGGAGATACTGTCAAGTATAATTTATATTATATTTAGCATTTATCTCTTCCAGCTAAGACCTAAAGTATGTGTGTGAAAGCCGTCTCATTAGTACCATACATCTTATGTCTCTTCACTTACCTCTCATCAATTCTAACTCGCACACGATTGAAGTTCCGCTAGTCACGTTTAACGAAATCCAAAATTTAATAAAAATTCAATAAAAATTGGTCTATTTCTTACTACCTTCACAAAAATCTTTAGTTTGTGTATGTTAGTTATACTAATATTTGATAACAAAATATCCGGCCTGATAAGTTATACTCAAACAAATCTCAGAAAACAATATTAATATGATTTACAAAATGAATGCACCAAACTAGTATTGATTCTATACAAATAAGTGTATCTCTTTATCAGCAATAATTTGAAAGTGTCTGAGAAATGTTTAAAAACCAGGAATATAAAGCTATAAGAATAATAAGTCCATATACTGTTTATATAGGGATTATTATTATAAATTTTTTAATCAATGAAGATGCGATACACTTCCTCAAGTCTGGAGGCCCATATCAATAACATCACTAAATTATATTATTTATATTATATATATCTTATAGGGAGTAATATTTATAACTTTTGCTATTAGATAAAAGACATATATAAGCCAATAAGGCTACTATGAAAAAACATTGGTTTAATTTGTAAGGGAACCATATAATTGATCTTAGCTGTATCAGTGCGAGCAAGAACGTGTATAAGCTTCAATGAAATTTTGTCAAAATTGGCTTTAATTATTTATTTACTCACTATTATATTTATTTAGGAGTAAAGTGGAAGAGAAATAAAAGATATATTGAAAGTAGTCAGAAATTTTTAAAGTTTGTTAATAGTTAGGTAAAAACAGATAGTTAAATTGCAATAAGCAATTTTAACTAAAATAACTTACACCGAGTACGGATGAAATTTGAATTTCATAACAATTCGTCTTTATTGTTAATTTTTAAAGTTAAATATAATTATTATTTATTATGGAAATATTTTAACTTTTGTCTATTTAGATAAAAGACATTCCTTACCTTCATAAGCCTTATGGACTAGTTCCTCACACCTTTCATGATTGCCTTTCTTTACAAGTTCATCATGTATTTCAGTCAAGAAAGGGTCCTCCAACTGAACATGAGAGTGTTTCAACAAACTATCAAAAGCTTCAGAATAGTTAAATTCTCTTAAATGTTTTAAACACAAACGAATAGCTTCTTTTTCTCGATACTCCGAATATGCATTGATACATTTATTTACAACGTTCCAGTCGCCACAGCCTTTCAGAGAAACATGCCAAATACTAAAATTAAACGTTGATCCCCATGTCTGTAATAAAAATATATATATATATATTATAAATACTATAAGTAGTAGAATATTATATATATAGAAATATAAATTATATATATAATAAATTAAATTAATATTAATATAATATAATATACTAAAAATTATATATATACATAAATAATATAATATATTTATGAAATGTGCAGAAATAGTCAAATTATATTTTCACATCCGCACGAAATGCGGATGACGAGAAAAATCGGAAAAACGAAAAGTATTGATTTACACGCGGCATAGCGGATTGCGGAGGATGAATTAAAATAATTAAAAATAATAATAGAAGCTTCTACAAATATATATATATATAATATATAATAAATATAAAATTAAGTACTAATATATAAATAAAATATTATATTATATATATATAAAATTATATGTACTAAAATAATAAATAATATATATAAAATATATAAATATTAAGTATTCTACAAATAATAATTTTATATATATAATATATCGAGTTTAGCCACAATTATTCAAATAATTATTACCAGAGTAAGAGTTGCGGATTGGGACCCAAACTCAAGAGAGAAACCCAAATTCAGACCTCTTTCCTAACCTCCGACTAATGAAAGAGATTTAAGACTCTTGGATGTTATTATGATACTCTTGCACTTGTTATTGAATTACGAAGAATATGGGAAAGTTTGTGGCATTGAGAGACTTCATTTTATCTGAGCCGTACTTCTGCCTTTTCTGCTGGATTCTCTTTTTTAATATCAATATAAGCCAGCATTGCCTAAACTCACCTCCATTGGAACACTATTTGAACGACAGGCAGGTATTTCCTTGCAAATTTACTTAAGCGTGGGTAAACTTTTGATGTTGCTTCTAACACTCCACCAACGAGTCAAAATCGTCATATGAATATGTATCTAGTCGGTATTCTTAGTGAGAGTTTTCAATTATATTTGGCACTGACATCTTTTTATAATGGCGTGTGTTATCTTCATCACACTAGACTGTAGAAATTCTTTCAGTGAATCTGATTGATTTACTTGTAGAAAGTAGGTATCGTATATTTTTTCTATTTTTTCCTTTTAAATGGATATCTAATTAATAGAACTGTTACGGGATTGAAGTTGTCCTTTCTTCTACCATTTGGAAAGGTATTAAAACACTTTAAGAATTCCCCCATGTATAAATATCATTTGAAATCTAATAATATTGCGTGGTGATAGTTTTCAACCATTGCATTACATCTTTTGTAATGCGTGTGCTTTTCATCACTACTGGACTGAGAAATTCTTCCAGTGAATCGGTTATGATTTACTTGTAGAAGGTGTTGGTTCTGTAGATTTTGTGTTTTTCCTTTTAATGGGTGCGTGAATTATAGACTGTTCGGATTTAAAGTTTTCAAACTGCACAACAACAAAGTACGATGTAACTTGTTTCTAAATATCTTACAAAAAACGTTTATAATATATATAATAGTATTGCAATAAGTATGAAGGTCATAATATGCGAGCAGAACAAAAAGCGTTGTTATCTAACTCTAAGTTAACATACCATCTTCTAATCTTTTGAAACCGTCATCATTTCATTTGAAGATGGTTCAAATAGCTTCCTTAGCGTTAGATTAATGGTATTTCATAAGAGACAGAAGCTGTAGAGCACTGATTTTTTTTGTAGTTTTTCAAAATCAGGCTTCAATAGCTTAAGTGCAGTTTTGCAGTATGATGCTAACTAATTTCCAAACTGATCATTACAGATTGTTAAACTTTTGAGAATACGAACTCGGCAAAGGTACGCTGAACAAGCAAGAAGTTACTTTTGAGTCAATACTTCTACCACAATCATACTGAAGTGTTACTACTTTCAGCGCATTGGCAATGTCCTTTCGAAACATTAAGATATGTAATATCAAGCCCGTTTGCATCACATTGCCTCACATTTAAAATTTGTTTCTCATTTTCTTTTTCTATGATTCATCTTATAGTAATTTTATATATAAACTTCCTTTCATCCAAAATCTCCGACAATAAACATACCGCGCAAACAATCCGCAGGGCCAAAGCCGCGGGCACGCCTGTGATGCCGGATCTTTAATCATGTGCGGATGCCCGGATGCCCGGATATGTCGAATCATACCTGCTATGCAGCGAAAAAATTGTGCTCACTATACTATATATACCTACTATATATAATATATATAACTCTAATATTACATTCATATTAATTATATAATAACAATAGTATAGCGCAAATTCTATATCACGATACACTTAAGTAGTTAGGTATATTATTATGCAATGTACTTGTAACGTATAGCATCACGTGCTAGGAAGAGCTATTTTATCTGAAGCAAGCACCGCTAACCTTAAACAAGGTATCACCCGAAAAATGCCAAAAAAACAAACACTCCCAAATCAAACTCAATAATAACTATTGTATATTCAACTGCCTAAAGTCACGTATAAGTTAAAAAACTTATCAAATTGCTTTATATTATATATTATATATATATATACCATATATATCAATATATACTATATATAGTATATACTATATTTAATTATTGATGACTATGATATTATAACTATAATGTTAGTTACTATGATATGATATATTATATATATATATAAATATATATAATATATTATATTTATATTACTTACTGTCCGTACTGTCCTCCCCCAGGAAGATCCTGGTCTTGTAGAAAACCACGACCTCAGTAGACTCAGCATGCGTTTCCATTCGGCTCTGTCTTCCAAACAGTTCTCTCCCTATGTATTCCTCACCGCAGGCAAGCCCACATCATCAACGAATCTTGGCAACGATTCTCCATCTCTTAACTGGTCTTCCTACTGAGAGTCTTCTCCATCGGCATCCACTCCATCGTTTCCTCGCCAGCCTGTCTTCCTGTTTTTTTTCCAAATGTCCCCACCATCTGATTCTTGCGACATCTATCCTCCTCAACATAGTTGTCACTCCGACTTCCTTCGACTTATTCATGCCTTATTCTATCTTTCTTAGATTCTTCACATCTCATATATCCTTCTATAAGATTTCATATTCCGTTTGTACCTGAACTATCATACTTCATGCCTTTTAAGGTAGTAACCTATGTCTCTGCAACGAAAATAAACAACCATAAATATAGACAAGTATAGTGCTTATAATGACTGAGGTAAATTAATTCTTTTCACTCTACGCCAATTACTGTCTTTCATAAAAGGATACCCACAGCCTTGCCGCTCTCCGACTTCGTTTATCCTATGCGTGAATCTCATGTACATCACACCCTCACACCTCTTGATATAATATTCCACCAGGATTTAAATAATCTCTTTGTATAACTTTCTTCAAGCATTTATCTCATACCATGATCTTCCCAACCATATCGCTCCGCCTATCTGCTCGATTCGATAACACTTCTGTTTCTCAGTTTTCATTCTGTAGATCCTTATGTCTCCCAAGTTTTTTACCCGCCGAAAATCTAGTAATTTGATATATATTATATATTTATATAATATTATATATATAAATATAAATAGTATGTGATTTTATTCAATATATATATAATATTCTTATATAATAGTAGAAATAAATAAACAAAATGTTTTCTCTACATAATCAATTGATTATATAATTGCAGTCCAGTATATATTAGATATATATATATAATTACAGAATATAAAATATAAATTCATTAGACAGTAAGTGCATATTCGCATTAGAATAATATTAGTAGTATATATGAAATTCTGACGAATTTAGTACTTTAATATCTATAATAGATATATTATAATATATATATATATATATATGTGTGTGGGTGTGTGGTGTGTTTATTTATTATCTGTGATACTTAGTGGTGTAGATAAATATATTTTCACTTATCCTACCATAATCTTTTTTAAAATTCAGTAAGGAAAAGGTACTGAGTTGAATATAACAGGTATCACAGATGAATCAAATTTATACTACTACTACGACTACTACTACACTACTACTACTACTACTAATTACTACTACTACTTCCAACAGATCAATAATAATAATAATAATAAAATTTATTTTTTTCTTTTGTTTAACATCTTGAAGTACTGAAAGGGCAAGACCCGATATTCGAAGAGAGAGACAAAGAATGAGACAGACAGACAGACACAAAACATAGACAAAAATATTAATTTAACGCAAATTACGCAGAATTGCACACATACTCAGGCTTTAAAGTGAGGGAAGATAAATTGAGTAGGAGTAGGAAAACACCAGAAAAGAAAGGAAGAGAAAATAGGAGATGGACAGAAAGACAGTAACAGAAGAAAAATTGAAAGAAAAAAAAATACCAAGTGACCAGAATAGAAAGGAAGCACCGCCTAGCGAACAAGTCTGAACTGTTATACTAATATCAACACAACAAACTCAATGTGCGAACACAGCACCTTGTGCTTACGTGCATCGTCGTTAAGGTACTGGATTTGGTACGCACGAATCGGAAAAGTTACTCCACTCGACACTGCCGCTAACACTACTTACTACTACTACTACTAACTACTGACTACCGGTTACCTATAAGAGCATAAGAAGCAAACTAAACAAGCACCGAACAATCGCGCCGACAATAAAAATATCAAGACTAACTTACTAAAGAAGAGATATAATCTAAGAACTAAGATACAAAGAGTGAATAAAATTATAAGACTATATGATGAATAATTGACATACTACCAATTATCACTAAAAATGACATCGAGAGTGTGAAACACTAAATGAACATACATCCCCCAAAATGAGAAGCTAATAGATAAACTCCAATCCAAAATAAATCAGATTAAAGTCACATCATATTAATAAAGGATGTGTAAAATCAAATTATTCAAGTTAAAGGACAGACATATCAAATATCCAAATTTTGAAAATGAGCCCAAGTATATCAGTCAAACTTCCTGCTCTTCCATAGCACCGTCCTCTCTATTTTTAAATTTGCGTCTCTTCCTCCAAGTCCTAATGATTAGGAAGACTATAAGTTAAGGCCAAAGAAGATAATAGAGAATGGTTGCAATTATAAGAAAATTTTAACCTAAATTATAAAATTAATATGAGTTTTATGCTCTGATATCCATGACTATTAGAGTTAATATAAAGTGAATATCAAGTGAGATCATACATATATCCCCCTACTCTTTAGAATAATTAATATATATTGACACATAGTATTAACTTTTAAACTTCACAAAATAAATCCTTAAATCAAGTAAAGAGAAGGATTAGACTCAGACAAACTTTTCTACTACTCTAAAGAAAAAGAATAAATTTTATTCCAACCCACTAATAATATAATAACTAACTGAAGATAAATTATATTTCACTTAAAAATATATATACTAATAATCTCAATCTAAATAATTCATATATGCAAACTTGTCTTCCTATCGCTCATGACTCACCAGTTATTGCAATCTGTATTAACGCTTGACCATCTAACGATGCTGGGAGTAGTTTAGCCACTAAATTCCCATGAAAACGGTTTTCATCTTCAATTGAGTGTGGAGTGCTGTGATTTACCTATGAACTTGAAAGAATCTTGTTTTTTTCTTTAAGTCAACAGGTCTCCACGTGCTAAAAGAGAGAGTGATAGGTTGCCGACGGTGAGTTGCTCCCGACGAGTATCACCTACCTTGTTATTTACCCAATCAATTGATGTGTTCTTCTTTAATCCTCTTGTTGACATTTGTTTTAACATTTTACCCCTTTAGTACTTTTTTAGTGGTTTAATATATATATATATAGATAATATTTATATATAACTTAATAAGTGAAGAGGGGGATGGTATTCGCTATTCTCTACTATATAATATATATATTAATTACATTCAATAATGAGCTAATTTATGTACCAAAATATTAACGCCTATATATAAATAATGATAGAGATAAATAAGCTTATATGTATTTCTAGATAAGAAAATGTAGTTGAAATCATAGAAATTGTAATAATATACGAAAAATAGTTAAAAAATTAGTAATTTCCTTAAAAAATAAATGAACTAAAGTAAAATTAAATCACTAAATGTTTTAATGGTAATTGAATTTTAATAAAATAGAAATTTAAAAAACATAGTGACATGATAATGACAATATATATAGGATGCCTTATAAATTCTTAATAAAAAATTATTAAATTAAAATGATATGAAAGAAAAAATTAATTTTAAATTAATATAGTAATATAATTAAAAATATTAAGTAATATCCATTATAAAAAGTAATATGTTTGAAATAAATTTAGCACTAAATAAAATATTTAAATATTGAAAAAACAAATAAATGCAAAGGATTTAAACATAGTAGATATTTTTTAAGTGTCTTCAATATTAAATAGTAAAACTATCAAATAAAATATAAAAAAATATTAAAGAATTATTTCTTATTATATAAATAATGTAATAGAAAATAGTATTAATTAATAATAATTTGCAATTAGTAATAAAAAAAAGAAGGTGTTTCCAATAAATGAAAATTGAAAAATATTAAAAAATAAAAAAATATTTTAATATACAATTCTATATAAATACATTTTTATTACCAATTAATAAATACAGAGTTATACTAAATCATAAAAATTAAAGAGAATAAAATAATAATAAAAATTTTGAAAATTCTGCCAAAAAGTATAAATAAAAATAAAAAAAATACCATAATAAATTATTTTAGAAAAAGTTTAAAAAATTACAAATCAAAAATATAAAACTGAAGAATTGAAACTTTTGAAAGTATTCTGGAAACTAACATGAGCTCATGAAAGATGAAGAAAATATCAGAAGAAAACATAAATTGAAAATAAAAATATTTTCCAAATCCTTAGTAACTATTAAATTAAAAATAAATAATATAACTAACTTGATTTGTGTAAAATATAAAAAAAATAAGAAAAAAATATATATAAAGTCTTAAATATATTAATATAAAACAATAATTTTAATACAACGGTTATAAATAATTTTTAAAAATAATATGATAATAGAAATAATTATATAAATTCAAAATATGAAAATAAAGCTACTTGCTTAGTACACATTCAATGACTTATAATATAAAGAAACTACTATTGCACTACATAGCACCGTACTAACCATAAATAATCATAGTTATGTTATATACCAGTACGCACCAGCACTCAGCTACCGCTATATACCCGCATATTATCACTATATTATTAGTAACGTTTATTGAAAAATATAGATATGCACAACTAAAAAACTAAGAAGAAGCCGCATACCATACCGATAAACCACAATAAGTACACGTAATCACCTAGTCACCTGAACAGCAACCCAGAATGTAACCAACTCTACCTAATCAATAGTATATAATAAATATATATATATATAATATGAGTAATATATAATCAAGCAATTCCCTACATAGATGATCCATGTTCAGTATTCCTTGCTTTTTTAGTAAAACACGTTGTAGCGTTCCATGATACAAGGCAACGATATATGGTGGAAAGTAAGCGTACACATAAGAGGCAAAAAGGCAATCAGAGTAGTGAAAGATTAGTCTCAGTTAACCGCTTTCTCGTCATATATATGCATTTATAACTGTAAAAATCCTATCGTCTCGATCGTTTCTCTCATCTACTCACCTCTCTCTCACCACCACTCTCATCTCTATCTCTACTCACCTCACTCTTCTCACCTTCTACTCAACACCACACCACAACACAAACAACACACACAACACACAAACATGACCCATTAACCACCTCTAACACACTACACACACCCAAATTCTCACTATATATTACATATATAAAACTATAGTCAAATCAAACTCATATAAGCCATGAATAATAAACGTTAATTGAATATAACACTATATATATGAGATATAATAGTTGATGAGCTTCATAGACCATTATACCAGAAAGAGATAAAAGCACCATCGAGAATAAATTCGAATCGCAAGACATATATATATAAAATAATTTAAAAATGATCAAGAATCTTTAACAAATATAGTCAAATAAATTTCCATATAGACAATATATAAATATATATATCTGTTTAGTTCAAGTATTAAAATAATAATAATTAAATTAATAATAAATATCATATATAAAATTAAATAATAATAATATAATAAAATAAATAAATAATTAAATATAATAAAATTAATAAAAATAATAATAATCATAAAATAATATAATAAAAATAATATATAATAATTAATTAGAAATATAAATATTAATAATAATATATAATTAAAATATAATATAAATAAATAATATAAATAAATTATAATATAATAATAATAAATTAAATAAATAATTAAATAATAATAATAATAATATTATAATATAAATAATAATAATTAATAATTAAATAATATATAATAATTAATAAAATTAAAAATAAAATAAGAATAATATATATAATAAAATAAATAATATGTCAATACCTTTTACATAGTATACACAATTCTACAACTAAAAAAAACTATAGCTTAAAGTAAAATATCATCAACCTACTCACAACCATAACCTTTGAGTACTCAGCAATTATGGATGAGAAAACCGGGGGCTTTAAAAACTACGCTTGATGTCCAACCAAGATTCCTTATATAATGAGAACTGAGAGGTCTGGAATAATAATCACTATGTGGATAAAGGTAAGAGACGGTTAACTGCATAAAACGACACTTTGTTTTAGAAGAAGTTACCCTGGCCGTTAACCTGTTTTTACCGACAAGTTCCGTCCTTTCCTATATCGAGTAAGATAAGAAAGACACTAACCTTTGCTCAAATCTGACTCGAAGAATGATGATACACCCAAATATGGTGGAAGTGTTAATATAAAGTTATAACCTCTACTCCCACCAATGCTTAGAATGTTAAGAATGTTTTCTCTACTGGAACTCCGCTGTCCGGACTTTGTAATGAGGATGAGGAGCAAACTTTCCCCCCTCTTTGGAATTTAATATTCTTTATTCTTTAGAGCTTTAAGAAATTGTTCTCCCTCTACCTCAAAAATTTCATAGAAAAACTTCCCCCCTTTTCCCCCCCCCTAAAAATAAGAGAATATTAAACCTAAGATTATTTCAAACATGAAAAATTAGGTAGTTAACAGAACACTATCAAATCCCTCTTTCAGGCTATTATCCTTCATACTCATGATATTTGCTTCTTGTTTCATTTACTAACACCAAGGCCGAGCACTCCTCATTGCTTAAGTGATGAGTATGAAAGTGCAAAGCGTATGGATATATTTGAGCATCAAGTCCGATTTTCACTAGCATGGGGGATCGCGGGATTCGAAACTGACTCCGCTTGCTTGGATTAACAGTAACGGTCGCTCTAACACTAGACCATTCCACATATCCGCAAAAGGGCTAAAGAGAAAACGCGTCATAAGAATAGTTTTAAGCTCCCAAGACTTAATGAGTCAAAGGAGATTTTTGCTCTCCATCAGCGGGATTCGATAACTGGACTCAGCGTCTCTGAGTTAGCTTAACAGTAACAAGACGCTCTAACCACTAGCCATCCGCGTTCCAAAAAGAACGTTTCAAGCGTAGCTTTTAAAGCTCCGGTTTTCTCATCCCATAAGCTGAGGACTCAAACAGAGGCCCCCTCCAAAGACTTTAAGAAGCTCAAGAAGAATACTTTAGATCTCAGATAACAAGACGGGTTCAAACACTATGACTACAGACAGAACACAGTTTAACCAGTAACATGCAGTTTAGCCTTAATAACTACTGTAACTAAATACACCGCCAATATAGACTTAGTAAAATTATACTATATGAGACCAAACCAATCCATTTACCATATCCAATCACGTTT
>JABUQX010084951.1:10000-17500 GCA_015478945.1 Trachelipus rathkii | reverse complement strand
TACGGTTGTTTTATTGATGCAGTTTGCAATTCAATCCAGAAAGAATCGATCCTTCTGTGATCATCATCTAGATCAAGGGGTTCCCAACCTTTCCTTGCTTGCGGACCCCCTGGGTCCTAACTTTACGTATGTGGACCCCCATATACTCATATGGAATATTCCTAAATAAAATATTTATTTCTAGGTTAGTAAAAGCTAATAATTCATCCAATCCAATAGAATATAAAAATTCCTTTTGGATCCCATCAAAGCTTCTGTGGACCTAGGTTGGGAAACGTTGATCCTAGATTCTATAGCCACCTTTCTATCCCCCCAATTTTTTTTTTTTTTTTTTTTTTTTTTTTTTTTTTTTTTTTTTTTTTTTTTTTTTTTTTTTTTTTTTTTATTTTTTTTTTTTAAAACCAACAAAAAAAAAAAAAAACCCCCCCCCTTTTTTTTTCTTTTTTTTTTTTTTTTTTTTTACCTGGTTAAACCCCCCCCCCCCCCCCCCCAACCAAATATGTCCATCAGATTTTTACCCTTGTGACAATTAGCGAGCGAGTGGTCCAGCGCACAACATAAAATTTTCCGTTTGAAGTCCTTGTCTACGGCATGATTAATCAGAAATTACAAAGAAACTTTGATTGAGCATCTGACCATTCGTTGAAGAAAGGCAACTTGAATGAATACTTAATTAAGGTTAATTATTCTAAAACTTAAGTTTTAACACAGTCACACATTTCTCACAAATAATATCTCCGTCGAACATCCTTTAACGTTGTGGGTAAAGCCAAGATCTTGAATGTGAGAAAACGAAAGATCGTCCATTACAATCATTTTCACAATTTTACTATCCATTCTTTGTGTTTTCTTCGTTTTAAACGTTCTATATCTTTGTATATTCTATGTAAGTTTCAAGTAGTAATAGGCATCATTTTATAAAGCTGGTGTTGGAGTTAGTTTCCTCTTTTACTAGTTTTCGTTTCATTCTCATCCTTACTCACGTCGCTCTTCCTTTCTGAGATTTTTCCCCCTTTGTCTTCCTTTCCGAGAATTAAATTACGATCGCGAAGTTTAGACCTTACGATGTTATTGAATATAACGTCCAAGTAATACCAAAACACACTGGATATGAACACAATTGAACAATTATACTTCAACAGTTTTTGCGAGAAGGTGATTTGGAGAGTACATACTCAGTATATTAGTCAATAAACTGTCAAGATATCAAGTGGACTCACCTGTTAGAATCTTTCTCTGATTTTTGGCTTAACTGATCACAGAAGTTAGACAAATTCTCTAACTTCCCAATGAACTGTGTTTATATTCACATGCATATATGTGTGAATGTAAATAATTTTTTTTAATATTCACGAATGCGACTATCCAGTCCATCTTTAAATAGATATATATATAGGTTAGTTATTAGATGTATTATATTATATATAATAATAGAGTATATTATATATGGGTAGGTAGATAATAGTATATATATAATAAGTATAATATATATATATAGTAGGTTATATACTATATAATATATATATATAAGGTAGGTGAAGTAGTAGGGTAGGGTATGAGTTAGGTATATATAGAGAGAGAAGATGAGAGAAGAGAGAGAGAGGGAGGAGTGGAACATTTTGAAGAAAAACGAAAGAGTAAAAAAAGTTGATTTCTTAGTTGAAAACATAAAGCTGAGACGGAGAAAAAAAGCATGTAACTTTATGTTAATTTTAATTATTATATATATACTATATATATATATCATAATACTAATATTATATATATATATATATAATATATATAGTATATATATTAATATATATACATAGTATGTGAGTTGAGTGAAGCGGTTTTCAAGTTATTTTCACAACACACACACATATTATATATATATATATTAATATATATATATATATAGTATATATATATAATATATATATATTATAGTATATAATATAACATATATATATATATATATATTATATTATATATAAGCTTTCAGTTTATTATCACACACTACACCACACACATATATATATATTATATATTTATATATATATATATGTGTATATATATAGATATATATATATATAATACTATATATATATATATATATATATATATATATATATAATATAATATATATATGTATATGTATTTTATATAATAATATATATAATATATATATATATATATATATATATACTATATATATATTAAGATATATTATATATAATATTTATAGTATATATTATATATAAGTATTTCAAGTTGTAATTTCACCCCTCTATCCATCTAGCCGTTGTTCATCAACCCATTGTCCAGTACCTTTAAAAAAAAAGAAAAAAAGAAAACGTTACTTATGTGTTTTCTGCTACTTTACTATAGGTTTATTTTATATTATTATTTATTTATTATTTTTACCCCATTGAAATGTTTTATATGTTTTTGCGAAAGAATATATTTTATCATATCTGCGAAATTTAAAATTTTTATATAATTTAAATATTACAATTAAAGCAAAGAATTTACTCTTGCCATAATTATTATTATAGGTGATATATATAGTGGGTGGTATATATATATATATAGAAATATTATTATATATTATATATATATTATATATATTATAAGTATATATATATATATTTATATATATAGGTATATATAATATATATATATAGATATATATATAGTATATATATCATATATATATATCATATATATATATATATATATATATACTATATATATATATATATATATATATATATTATAATAATATATATAGTATATAATATATATATTATATATAATATATAAATATAAATATATATATATATATTTTTAATAATAATATATATATATATTATGATATATATATATATATATATATATATATATATATATATATAATATATATATATATTATATATATATAATATAATATATATATATATATTTTAAAGGGGACTAGAGTCAAGAGTGCGCTGGGGTCTACATAGGGTATGGTTGCTACCTGGTTATTGTTAGTAGTGAGACTATAGTCTGGAGTTAAGAAGTATAGATCTAAGTTCAAATGTTTTCAGATGGAAATCTTAGGGTGTGCTAGGCTGTGAGAGAATTGATAAAATGAGAATGAACATATTAGAGAGTTGTGCGGTGTGAGAAAAGGAAATGAGAGAATAAAGGAAAATATGTTGAGATGGTTTGGCATGTGGAAAGGATGGAAGATAGTCGGTTGGTTAAAGCGGATTTATTTAGTGCCATAGTGTGTTGGAGCCAACCTGGCGGGGACCGAGAAAAAGTGGATTGAGTCAGCAAGAATGTCTGGAGAGAGAAATGTGAGTTGGCAGAGGCGAGAATAAAGGTTCATAATAGTGAATGGCGGGGTTGTGTGAGGGGTATGGGTTGTGGCCCATCTGAGCCAAGGGAGAACCCTTACATTGACGATTTACCATTAGTGAGGGGCCGTCGCGGTCCCGTGAAGCTCTAGGGTGATTTTCTGACTGCCGACGAGTTCTACTAATTAATCGTACAGAGGGGGCGGTAAGGCTGGCTTTCTTTTCGACTTTTGTCATATTCTTCTACTGCTTTCTTTTCACGATGCATGTTACGCACCTTACTCCCAGTCTTGGGAAAAAAAGAAGATGAAGAATAAATACATAAATAATATATATATATATATATATATATATATATATATATATATATATTATATATATATATATATATATATATATATATATATATATATATTATATTGAAGTAGCACACATTAAACGTGTGAAGTAATAGTAGAAAAAACCACAATTAGGTTTATAAAATTTATTAAAAGGATGTTTCGTGGACGTGACTGTCCACTTCATTCAGCTAATAAAAATATGAATAATATATTATAATCACACAACCACCACAACATCCTGTAGTAGTGTAGAGAGATGTGAGAATGATTGTAAGCTCGTTTGAAGACTCTCACACAATTGCTTATTTTATTGGAATTTCAATTCATTTTTATATATTTTTAACATTTAATTTGCCACAATTTATAATCTTATAATAAGTACATTTGTTTTTAACTTTAAAGTAATTTAGCCAGATTTTATTTAGCTGAATAAAGTGGACATTCACGTTCGCGAAACGTCCTTTTAATATTTTTTTTCCTACTGATATATATATATGATATATATATACTACTAACATAATATACTGATATATATATCTAAGTACGTTCATAGTCTATATACTTAATATATTATAATATATTCATATAATCATATAATTATATATAGGAGAATGCACTATAAATCGCATCATCCTATACCATTAAAGTAGCGAGATTCGTCATTTGTACGCTATGTTTAAAGATAGAAAGACAAGTAGAGAGAGATATTCTAAATGAGTAAGTAGATTATATCGTAAGTTCTAAACCACTCTAGCCAAAATTCAATAGCAAAGCCTTTAATACTTATTTTAAAGGCAGGTAAAAAGGTGGATTAAATGCAGTGCTGTGTTTGCGCCAGTCCTTCCCCACTCGACATTAATTATGCCAATAATACACTATAATGATACCTATATGATAATTCAAATGGTGGATTGCAACTAATATCTAACTTGACTTACAATAGCCAGAAGATAAGGTATTAAAACCTCTTCGTTGTTCTTAAAACTTTACTTCGCATAAGTTTTTATTCGTTTACAAGACAATCAATTTCATTCACTTCAAATATTCTCGTTATCAATGAACACGGGATTGCTCATCTAAATTATTCGGTGCATACCTACTCGACTAAGAGTTTGTACAATTCTTCTCCCTGCATAATCTCACTCTTTATCTGTTCAATTTTGTGACTGCATAATTAACCATAATCATAGTTATCATCGACCTCTATCGGAATTGTGAAAGGCTTATATTCAATCTAACCCTCGTTGTATTTATACTTAAATTACTTCAAGCGCGAGTTTAAGTTGGCACATTACGGAACATCTATATTGTTGTTCTTTTAAGTATATGTAAACTATATATATAAGATATACTATATATATAAATATATATATAATATTATATATATATATATCTACTTATATCTATATATATATATATATATATTATATATAAGTATACATATATATATATATATAGTATTTATATATATATATATATATATATATATATATTATATATATATATATATATTATTGTATATATATATATTATATTATATATAATATATAGTAGATATATATATATATATATTATTATATATTATATATAATATATATTATATATATTATAAGATTATATTACAAATTTTTCAGCAATATGTTAATTTTCATTATTATTATTATAGTAGTTGATTATTATATAAATGTATTAATTGATGATTGAATATCGGATATATTAAAGATTATTATTATTATAATTAATTATTTATTATTAAGTATATTATTATTATTCGTTCAACCTATTACAGTCAATTGGAAACTATGAAAGCTGTTAGCCCTTTTCTATAGCCTTATAGCCTCGTCACAAAAGTTAATAAACCCATATAGCATTAATAATTATAAAAACCGAAGAATTCTTTGAGAAGCTTCTTAAAAAGCCTGCAACATCTGTTAAACCTATTCGATTGTTAATTCGCTTCATTGTACGTTAATTAATTGTATGGGACAGTATCTCGAATAATGCTTCATTTTAAGTAAAGTTCTTAGTTTTTTTTTTGGCGCATCATCGACTCACAAAACATCACTCTAGTAATACTTTTTTAGCAAAACTGTCATCACACTCTAGAACTCTCTAATAATAATGCAATTGTCTGAGCGCTTATTATTGGTTTTAGTAGATTTACAAGAAGAACTCTGTCTATGCTTATTCCACACAAAAATAAAGATTAATAGGTTTTCTATAGATTGACCACTCTCTTTTGTAAACTATTCTTAATATATGAGAAATATTTCTCTCCGTAAATATAAGCTCACTTATAAATAATGCTGTGAGAACGTGATTTCTAAGTATATATGAAATATCCCGGATTTTTAATCACGTACATAAGTCAGTCCTTTTATATAAGCGAAATCGAGTCATAGGTTCGTTAATTTTCGAATGGGGCGAGAGATGATATTAACTTATGATACCATGAATAATCTATTACTCGCTCCTGCTCCTCTCACAAAATAGCCCTTCCTATGCTCCACTCACTATCTCCCACTGTTTATAATCGTGGTGATATAAAAGTCACGTAGTCATGTAGTGCGTGTGTGCCACACCACCTCATTTTGAAAGTTAATGACTATGATCGACTATTCAGTTGATCCACGTTCTAAATAATCATTAAAAGGAAAAGTCTTTATAATGCTCTATTCGAATCACATACTGGTGCTTACACTCATCAGCGTCTCTGGGAGGCGTGGACGGCTGATGAACTGAAAATTGAATTCTCTTATTTCAATATATAATAGGCTCGTATACTGTCTCTTCACTCTCATTACCGTATCCTAATAATAAATTGACCACGTGACTATGTAAAGGGATACACATTCACCAGATGAACATGAGCGACCAATTTAAAGTATATCGACATAACGTGCCTCACTCGCTATTCGCTCTAGTCTATACTGCGCTCACGACCTCAGGTCGATCTACACTGTAATAAAATTTTTATTATAGTTCAGACGATAATATATGTCGACATACTACCACAGATAAATTATAAATGTATATATATATATATATATATATATATATATGATATTATATATATATTATATATTATATATATAATATATATATAATATATATTATATTAATATATATATATATAGTGTACTATCACTCACTCATATTCGCTAACATATCAAAATATATGCAATAATACCGTGCCGAGCCACTCTCTCTCGGCTACCTAATCTAACCCAGAATATAGTCCATGGGCAGCACTGCGTGCTGGCAGTGTCGTAAAACTTATATCATAGCGTTATATAGGCATTCAGAAATTCATCCTCTATGAGTGTGTCAGTGAATCACTCCATTTTATGACTCCCTTACTAGTCGATATAGCTCTGTCCGAGTATAGTTAGCCCCATAATATCCAATGCTATAGTACACCACTGTAGCACATATGCCGAATTCTACCCGTATGTATTCTGTCTCTAATCTGAGTATTTAAGGATATAATATGTAATCAGTTTTTATTGTGCTAATATTATATTAGTCATCAAGTCCGATGACTTCTATTCATTGTAAGACTTAAATTTTTTGCTGAATACCATTCAAACATTAGAAGACTTTTTTAAACACAACGAAAACTACTTTTTTAGGTCTTTTCTATTCTGTTCTCTCTCTGTTCTGTTATGTTCTGTTTTTAAGTATTTTGTTCTGTTATCCTCTATTCCAGGAACCGTACTGAATTTTAATGTTCCTTTCGATTCTCTGTTTTCTTGTACTGTTCGTTATTGTTCTGCTAGTTCTGTTTTCTGTTCTGTCCTATTTTCTTCTGTTCTATTTCTTCAGTGTCTTTT
>JABUQX010084951.1:2500-5000 GCA_015478945.1 Trachelipus rathkii | reverse complement strand
ATATATACTATATATATATATATATATATATATATATATACTATATATATATATATACCCTTTATATATAATAATATAGTATATATATATATAATATATGGTGTTGATATCTTAGCTAAACACACACATCCATTTACATACGAATTCACATGCACACATATTGTGCAAATATATTCAACATTTTTAGAGCTTTTATAATATTTTATATAATCATTTATTATTCATATAATACTTTAAGTATTTTTTTAAAACAAACTCTACTTTGTTCTTTTTATTCTGTTCTTTCTATGCTCTATTGTGTTCTGTTCCTCAGTATTTTGTTTTACTCTGTTCCGTTTTCCTTTATTACTGGGTCTGTTCTGTATTTTAATTTTCTTTTCGAATTTATTCTTCCTTGTTTTGTTCATCATTATTTTTCTGCTCGTTCTGTTTTCTGTTCTATTCTATTTTCTTTGATCTATTCTTTAGTGCTCTGTTCTGTTTTATTCTCTAACTTTTTTCTGCTGAGTTCTTAGAGAAATACCTCAATATTTGATACTCAAATTGACATAACCCTTGTGCAATTTCTAAAACTTGGCATTGTGAATTTGCACTTAGCTTTGGTAAATTATTTCGTCTATAGTTATAAATTTTAACCTCTCATTCCTGCCAGAAACTTGGGCTCATTAAGCCTGTATTTTAAAACATACATATTTTATTTTACAAAATCGATTACAGATGTAAAGGGCAAGATGGACAAAGCTGACCATCCATTTAATATAAAACCAGAAAAGAATAAAAAAGAAAAGAAAAAGAAGCCAAAGAATATCAGCGAAGCGCGTTTCATTAAAGCTTGTTCTTGGTCTATTACCTCGCAAAGAAATATGTTTCAGAAATAAAATAAAAAGAAAAAAAAAGCTTCTTGTAAAGGAAAGGAAATTTCTAATTAATTAAAAAGGAACACAACAAAATCATAAATATTAAAAAGGAAAAAATAAAATCTAACAATTCTCAGAAACACGAAGGATAATAACATTCTATTAGTAATTTGAAGATAATATATTATATGTAATACTGCTGCTACTACTACTAATAACAAATAATAAGAAGTAATAATAATAATAATAATAATAATAATAATAAATAAAAATAAAAAATAATAATAATAATAATAATAATAATAATAATAATAATAATAATAATAATAATAATGATAATAATAATAATAAATTTGAACAATAAGTTTTTAGAAATAAGAAAAAAATGTTATTAAAAATTTATCTTTCGATTATTGCGTAATTAGAGTTCAGTAGAAAATAAAAGGTCACTAATTGAACTAAAATTTGCATATGAACTTTTCGCAAGTTATATAATATATAATATATATACTATATATAATATACTATTAATACATACCGATATATATCTCACTCCATTATATATATATATATATAATTATTATATATATAAGATATATATATCATTATATATATATATATAATATAAATATATAATATATATATATATTATATATATATATATATATATTATATATATAAATATATAATAATATTATATATATATATATTTTAATAATATAATATATATATATATATATATATATATATATATATATAGTATAATATATAGTATTTTATATATTATATATATATATATATCATATATAATATATAATATTATATAATATTATATATATATAATATATACTATATATTATATATATAATATATATATACGTATATATTATATATAGTATTATTTTAGATGGTTTTGTGAATTTCAGAAGGGTATTACTATTCAGAATAAATATAATGCAATATTATTTCACTAATATTCATGGGAATATATGTAAGGAAATATTGTTGAGGAGGATTGCGTTGTTGTCGAAAGATACATGGGTTGAAAGCATCAAGAAAATTATTAATTATACAATATCGCAAATATATTGATTACTTTAAGTTATTATTACACTGGATAGTCATTGGGGTTTCACGGGAAGGAGTTTGAAATTATTGCATCACTGGGGTTTGATGGAAAGTTGTTTGAAGTTATACGTCATTGGCGTTTAATAAAAATTAGTTTTTGAAGTATTGCTGTCAATTGGAGTTGATGAAAGGGGTGTGAAGTTATTAGCTCATTGGTGGGCTTGATAGAGTAGAAGGAGTTGAAAGTTTTAGGCATTCATTGGATTTATGGAAAGGAGGTTGAAGACATTACATCATAATCGTGAGCGGAAAAGTTCGATAATAAAATTCTTCCATGATAATAAACTTTTTTTTATGATGACACATTTGCATATTAATCTAAACACTGAAAAAGATAAAATGCACTTTTATTTTTTGTGTTTGTATGATGTCATTTTGTAGGTAAGAAAAAATTAAATATAGTTTTGTGTAAAGTAAAAAAACTTAAAAAACCTGTCTTATGGATGTTACCTACAATTCCTTCAAGATAATAAGAATATATATATAATATGATATATATAGTAGATAGATATATA
>JABUQX010084950.1:0-43066 GCA_015478945.1 Trachelipus rathkii | reverse complement strand
TGGTGGGCTGGGTACAGTGAAGTGACCTCCCAAGTCCCCAGATCTCCCACTCTTGATTTTTTATCTTTGTGGGCACCTGAAGGCCCTTGTTATCAGGGAAAGGTACAAGAAGTAAATAATCTTGAGGAATATATTGAAAAAGTTATTAGAAGTGTATTATAATCATATTATAAAATATAGATATTAGTTCATAAACT
This sequence comes from Trachelipus rathkii, assembly GCA_015478945.1. Taxonomy (NCBI): domain Eukaryota; kingdom Metazoa; phylum Arthropoda; class Malacostraca; order Isopoda; family Trachelipodidae; genus Trachelipus; species Trachelipus rathkii. The sequence goes on along the minus strand of JABUQX010084950.1, from coordinate 42,869 downwards.
ATAATTTACATTTCTCAAAGAATTTCACTAAACTTCCTTTACTATTAGGCATTATTTTGATTTTCATACCTTCTCTTTAATATTTATAGTTAATATTTTATTTAAAACAGAACATATTTCTCACATAGCGAATCCAAAAACTGTAATAACTTCATTTAAGTAGCTTGCACTCTTTTAATAAGTATGTACCTTCTACTCTAATCATCTTTTCTAATTTATAAGATTTTATTACGAGAAAGATGACTTATTATCGATAAGTGAAAACAATATAATACCAGTTTAAAGCGGTGTGACTGAATATATGTAATAATTCATTAGATATGTGTTAGCGTGAGTCGTGAGTGTGTGACGTAGATATGATTTAAATTGTGATAAAATGAGCCATTAGATCGGTGTGAGAGACCTAGTTAAAGCAGATAAAACTCTCGAGAATATACACAATAGATAGGAATTGGTGGTTACCTAACACCTAATAGGGCTTTAACGCACTTAGCATGTTTACTTGATTATTACTGATTGCTATACCTGCTTATCAATAACTATATGTCTTTACTAGCCTTTTAACTCACCAATATTTTAACATTAACATTACAGACCTTAAAGCAGTACATAACAATTCAGTTAAACAATCAATGTAGAGTTCATGTTACATTAGCGCAACAATGAGAAATTAGTATCTTTGTTTTACTGTTTACTGCTTTAACTCATAGCAGGACTTTAACTCATGTTTTACTGCTTTTAACTCATATTTTTACTGCTTTAACTCATGTTTTACTGCTGTAACTCATATATTTATTTGCTTTAACTCGATGCTTTACTGCTTTAACTCGATTTATTTGTATCATTCTTGTTTTTGTTTTGATTTAATATTTTTATGTGATTTTACAAATTTTTCCTAATTTTGTTATTATTATTTATGATTTTATTATTATTTTATTATTATTATACTAAGTGTTATTTACTTCATGCCTATTGTACAATATTATTTTAGAACACACATACACACACCACACACACACTACACACACACAACACACACCACAACACCACACTTACACTTACACTCTATACATATAACTGACTGTAATTAAAACCTTATTTGAGTATATTATTACTACTTATGTGTTATTTTCTTAGATGCCTATTGGTACTATTATTATCGAACACACATACACAACAACACAACACACCACGACACACACACCACTTACACTTTACACTGTACATATACCACGCCTATATATTTATCCAAAACATTGTATATAATTTGAGTTGTTTATTTATAAACTCTAGTTTATTTACTTTTCAGCTCTATTGCTACCATTCATTGATCTACGAGCACACATAGCACACACAACACTCAGATTCTCACAATATCTCATTCCTCTCCATTACAACACACACACACACACTACACATACACACACACATATACGTATTTAATTTATTATAATAACATCTTCTACTTGTAACATTAAAATTAAATCGATTACAGGCTCCATCTTTCCTAAACTAGACACAATACATTAACTATATTAATTTAAGTTTCAAAGTTTCTTGTTAAAACTTCTATAATATAATACAATCATTATCTTGTAACATAGTATGAAACCATAAAGAAGGTGTATTATATAAATAGTACTGGTTATTACTTTTTGGTTTATACTTCTATACTATCTCTCTTTTTCAGACTTCACCTCTTATTCTTAAATACTTCTTTACTAATATATTTTTACCAAATTTTCCAAACAAACATAATTTTATAAAGATATTTTATCGTACCTTAAAGCAATATAATCAGATAAAGTCTCAGATAAGGAGCTAGCACATAAGAAGCGCAATCTCACCACCCAAGCTTTATGCCACGTGTTTTTTCTTTATTTGTCTTATCTGTCTTTTATTATTATCTTTTTTTTCTTTCTTTAAGATAATGTTTATAATGAGTTAATAAGCAATAAATTATAGTTCTTCTCTGCTTCCTTATATGCCAACATGTATTTATTAAGATAATCTATTCTATATGTTTTGATTTAAAAATATACAATTTAATTCAAAATATCAAGTTATATTATTCTCTCGATGTTAACTAAAAATATTTCATTACAAGTCTTATTTAATATAATTATTAACAATTATTCTTTTTATTTATATTTTTACTTACATGTAAATATTTAATATTAATAATTGTTACTTAGAGCATGACATATATCATGATAAGGAGAAGGAAAAACAAAATCACACCGTCCTATTTTACCCGCACTCACTTACAGATACTCGAAACTGACCATTTCTGGGCAATGTAAAATTTCATGCAGAGGTGATGAATACTTTTTGTATCCGGGGCTAATTCGTGATGTTTTTATGTGCCTAATTCCAGCGTCAAAATATATTTTTCAAACTACTTTTTCTGTAATAATGTGAGTGTCATATAACTATCTTTTGTTTATTATCGGACTTAAAAATTAGGTGTCTCTAAAATTTATGCTTTCTAAATTTGTCACGTAGATAAAGCGCTTTGTAGTTGGAATATCACCAGGCTGATTAAGGCCTGCTTAATAAAACACTGTTGTTTCATTACCTGTAACCTTTTGTGTGTTCGTTTATTTTTACATACATACTATGTAAACATACATGTAAAATATTTATTAAGAAAGTAAAAAATAAGGATATAAAACTTTCCTATAAATTAGAAAGATTTGAATTCAATCTATATATGCGATACAAAAACAATAAATTTATAATATATATATAGGTACCTTAATGATTTTTTTATATGTTTTTATATTTATTATAATATATATATAGGCTAAACTAAGTAGAAAAAAAAATTTTATAAAGAGAAGTAAATAAAATATTAATAAATAAAACTAAAATATATATTATTATATTGAATATATATATATATTATATATATATAGGCTAAAATAAATATAACAAGCAGTTTTACATTTTATTTACAATGATTTTTATTATATATATATAAGTTCATGTAATAAAAAAATAAATAACACTAGGAGAGTCGATATATGTTATATAACACTTCACATACATTTAATGTTAGTACCTTATAATTTATATATTATAATTATATATATATATATATATATATATTATATATTATATAATATATATAATATATATAAATAATTAATATATATAGATATATATATATATAATATATATAAAATTTATAAATTATATTATATGATAATAAATAATTATTTGTATTAAATTATCATGATTATAATATATTCAATTATATAGTACGTGTATTTATTATTCCTATTATTTTACTTCTTAAATTAAATATATTTACATAGTATGTTTAAAGAGTTAAATAAACGAAACTTGGGCTCAGATATGAAAAAACATGTTTTATTACATACCTAAAACCATAAAAGCATAAAATAATTCTCGACCAATCACATTACTGAAATAAGTATCTATATAATATAGAAATAAATGGATATACTCCGTATCTACACTACAAGAAATGAGTAAAACATTTCCTTTACTTTAACTCTACTTTAAAGTAATTAATTAACCGATCCAGTGACATTATTCACAGTTTGTGAATAATATATATTTGATAAGATAATAATTAAATTTATTAAATATTAACTTATATACTATATAATAAAATGGAATTACACTTTGACCTAGGTATTAGGCTTAATAATCAGCCATGTAGGATTAACGCATAATAGGATAACTTATATCCCTATAAATTATATTAGGACCTATAATTTAGACCTAACGAGTTATTGAGCAACCACATTTACAGAAAATAAGGTCAGTTTTTAGAAAATATTAATTTTGACCTGGAATTAGGGCTTATAAATACGCCCCGGTATATAAGATACTAAAAAAGATTATTACCTAAATTTATCAGACAGAGGTTCTCAAGTTTTACGTTATATCAGTAAGGTGAGAGTGCGTGGATTGTTGTGTTTTCTCGTATGAGGTATAATATTTGTTCAATGTACATATAATTAAAAATTAAATATAATAATAATAAGAAAATCCGAATTATTTAAGAAAAACTTTGAAATATATTTTTAGTTAACAAAGAGATTTTTGTAAAGTAATGAGTGAAATTATATATGTATTTAATTTTATAAATAAAAACGTTTTAAAAAATGATATTTAATTAAAATACATTATTTATGTATGACAGAGAAGAAACTTATTTTGTTATTATTATATATCATTATTACACGGCATAAAGATGAGTGTCAATGTCTCAAATAGAACAAATAACGTTCTGAGCATTTACTTATAGGGGTTAGAAGGGTAAGTATATGCTATAGGCGTACTAGTCCTTTACTGGATTTAATCTATAGTAATATTTTAAGTATAGTATGCTCTTATATAATAATGTATCATATATAAATAATTAGATATATAATATATCATTGTTATTAATAAAGATTTCATAAAATTTTTAGTAAAAGTATATTACGTCACGTATTAAAAGTTAATTAAAAATTTTATAATAACTAAAAAGTATTAACAAGTAATAATAATTACTATTGTTCTCAAATAAGATATAATGTGAATTTAATTATATATTATAAAGAAATTATGTTAACTTTAGAAATTATAATTTTATGATTAATATATATTGATATGTATATATAAGTTATATATAATAAATTAGTAATTATTAAAATAATAAATTATATAAAATATGTGCTTAAACTAAATTTATACGTTATAGGTGAGTAAGCGGCTTCTAGTGTTTCATTCTTAAACTCCTATTGAATTCCGTCTATTCATCGACAAGTTATTCACAATTACTCATCCATAAACATTTCCTATTTACATCGATCAATATTAAGTTACCTCATTTGCTTATCGTTTGTTGTGTTGTGTGTGGTAAGTTATAAATTCTGTGAATTGATGTGTGTGATGCAATGATTACTCTCAGCTCGCTCTAAAATAATTAGATATCAATGTAGGCCTGAATGAAATAAACACTATGTATTATAATAATTAAAAAATAAAAATAATAATGTTTTTAAATTACAAATTTATACTACTTGTTGATATGATATTAAGTGTAAGTGTTAAAGTAGTAATGAGTGTTGATGTCTGAAATTGTGAGTGTTTTTAAAATAAAAATAGGCATAATGGTAGATGAAGTAAATATCACTAAGTATAATAATAATAAAAATAAAAAAATAAATAAACTATAAATATAATGTTTTATTAAATAATATATATACGTATATATGATAGTGTAAAGTTAAATGTGTAGAATGCGTGAGTGTGTGCTGTTCTAATTTGTGGGTGTGTGTGTGTGTGTGTGTGTGTGCTGTGTGTGTGGTGTGTGTGTGGTAGTATTGTGTGTTGCTAATAATAATAACAAAGTAGGAAATAATAACAAAGTAGGAATATATGAAAATAATTATAGATGATAAATGAGAAGAATATATAATATTAATTTAATAATTATATTAAAAAGTTTATAATAATCAAGAACAATAAAATAAAATACTCGCAGAAAGACATAATATGAAAGAAGTATTTAAAACAAAATAAAAAAACATAATGTTAATAAATTATGAGTTAAAGCAGTAAAGCTGATGAAGTGTAGAAGCAGATAATAAGAGCATATGAGTGTGAGAGAGCGCAGAGAATTTAGAAACAATGAGTGTTGAAGAGTAGTATACGAACATTATTGTTAAGATCTCAAAGACAGTATTTAAAGACATGAGTTAAAGCAGTAAACATTATGAGTTAAAAGCAGAGAGTAATATATCAGCTTTTCTGAAATAACAAAAGTCTAATAACTAATCCCTTGTGCTATGTAGACACCTCTATTTGATTTTACTATTTATCTGCTCTTTATAGCTCACGTGTAAATGTTAGATAAAGTATATGAGGTTAAAGCGTAGTGAAAACAATTAGTTAAGCAGTTAAATACAATGAGCCCCTTTTATAATACAAAAAAAGTAATACATAACTAAGTCACCACTTGTATTGCTATGTAATCATCCTACTATATTGAATTTATACTGATATTTAACTGCTATTAATATATGTAATGTTTAATTAATATTATATGGAGTAAAATAAATTTAAACAATATTAGTTAAATAAGCTCTAATAGTGAGTATTATAAAACATGAGTATAAACAAATAAGTCATACTAATACCCCTTGGTTGCTTATATACTTAACTACCTCTATATTATGATTTACTGATTATGTACTGCTTTAAGGTAATGTTAATGTAATAAATATGTGATAGTGAAAGTAAAAGCAAGTAAAACATATGGATGATTATAAGTCAGTTATAAAACATGAGTTAAGCAGTAATAGTGCACTAAGTAAAACCATATAAGCTAATACTATTAAACCCCGTTGCTAATGTAACACCTCTAATGATTTTAACTGAAAATTCAACGCCCTTAAGAGTATGATGTAATTGACAATAGAAATCATGATATGACTATTAAAGCATAAGTAACACATCACGGGATAAGACGTATAAAGTGAACAGCACTCTAGAGTGCCACCTTAGTAAGACACAGAATTACACACGAACAAAATAGCTTATACTAATCCCAATAGGTGTTAGAGTTAAGGATATTAAAAATCCCTCTGTATTTTGGGTTCATCTTTGCTTCAAGTAATAGTAAAGTATAATATCATGATTCATTATGCACACACATACACTCATACAAGTCAGTGATCATTGTAGTAAAGAATAAATGTTTCGCTATATTAAATATATATAGCATTTCATCTCTTTCTTTTTTCCTCTTCTTTCTTAACTATAAATTTATAGAATGTCATTACTTAAAAAGTATGCTAAATAATAAGTAATGTAGAATGAGACAAAACGCTGCACATGTCAACTGTGTGACAATACAAGTTTTAATCCTTCATGTACGAAAACTATTTCTTTAATACAAGAACTGCTATGTAAAGTATAGCAATTGAACAAAAGGAAAAACCTTGACGACCGATGGATAGATTTGCAAAAAAGTATAAGGAATGAAAATGATTATAGTATGAACCCAAGGTAGAAGGTCAAGAGTCAGCGGAAGGCAGAAATAGATAGATTTTTTGTTGATTCCCGCCGGAATATAGTTCCTTCTAAAGAGCAAACCTGCTGTTCGGGATAGGACGGGAAGACGATCCTGCTTCCGCCCATGCAGAGGGAGAGCAGCCAGCTCGATCGGGACTGGCGCGCGAGAGAGCCTGACATCCACGTGTGCGGCATTCGCACCTGCGGTTGCTCCAACAGTTGAAAGGGAAGGGTTTGTGCAGCCATGGTGCGGCGCGGAGGCGATGCGGCGCCCTGATGTACGCTTATGTAGACATGAGGGAGGTCAAATGTACGAGAATGCATATACCTATTAGGCTCGGTTCGAGATTATGTGTGGGTAGAAGAAAGTGTGTGCTAAACACACGTATATGTAAGAAGTGTGTGGAAAATTCCCATAAGTATGAATTGATCAATATAGATGGTATCAAATATGAGGCATCAAAAGATGAGTCATCAAAGGCAAATATAAGCTCTTTCAATAAGTATCGTCGGCTGATCAAATTGGCTGAGGCATTAATGCTTGAGCATCAATAGTTGAGGCATCAGAATCTGAGGCATCAAAGTATCGATGAGATATGTAAGTCTAAGTGATAATCTGTCGCCGAGGAGTGTTATGTAAGGTAGAAGTGATATTGGCTTGTAATGTAAGTTCTCACTGAGGTCTGTCTGAGGAGATGTAAGTGGACTTCAAATAAGTGATACAAGATGTGTATAGAAGTGTTCATAACTCACACTCGTAAGCATGTGTATATAGTGTATTATAGTTATGTATGTAGGTTGTGTGTGCAAGTAATATATAAGCTATAAAAATATTAATTATCATATACATACATAAAGTGAATATAAATAGTTTTAATACACGTCTGTACAGGTGTAATGTTTTTTTTAATGAATATAGTATATTTTACATATAAATATATATATATATTATAATAATTATATTAAATTAACACACATATTAAATTAATAAAATATAAAAATATACTAATACTATTAGAACCCATAAACGCAAACTACTATAATTATATATATAACGAAATATTTACTTGATTACTAAAAAGGATAACTCTTAGTAGGAAGCATCCTAGCAGCTGGTAGATATACACAATCGATTTCTACATCCACTACCTAATTGTAAATAAACCTTTATGATTGGTTATACCATCACAATATCTGCCTCTATTTTGCGGTGTCTTTGTCAGCAGCGTTCGGTGAGGCACTCTTAGAAATGAGCTCGAGATAGTGTTAACTGAGTGCTGGTCTCTCGTCACAGTCTTCGGCATCTACGTTTCTCACTCACTTCTCGCTACTTACTGTTGCACTCTACTCTTTCCTCGTCGTCACTTCATCTCTCTTCGTCATCTCATCTCTCGCATCTCACTCTCAACTTCTTCTCTTCTACACTTACTTCAGTACTACTCACAATTAGATCACCATACTCTCTCTCTTACTCTCGATATCCTTCTCCTCGTTGCGCACTCTCTGCATACATCACTCTCTCTATACTCGTATTCTCTCTTGCTTCTCATTCATTCTCTCAATCAATCTTCATTTGAAGAAAGTTCCTCATACTTTCTATAGGGTAAACTACCTAGTATTTTTAATTTTAATAATTTGTTAAAGTTATTGAATATCATCATATAATACTGAACCTTTATTGAATAAGATGTATCATCAATGATGATAGCAAATCAAAGTAATGAACAACTCCATGCATACATCGAATAATTCGATGTATTCGGAAACTATAACCCTATATATAGAGCTAGTTACTGTTTAATTACGTGAGTGAATGTTTATTATTTTTCAAAAGGCATGCGTGTATATATTAGCAGCGTGTGTGATTAGCGATGTTGTTGTACAATAGTATGTACTAACTAGCGCAAGTATGCAGTGATGGAATATAAGTGTGAGTAAATATAAGTGGCATAGGTATGTGATAACATGTTATATGAAGGCATGACATTGTGGTGTGTATAAGTGTATAAGAGGGTTGAGAGAAAGTAAATTATCGTGTGAGCGGTATAATGTATATGTCTTAATATAGAATATTAGGTGATAAATGTAAGTTAGTTATCATAGTAAGTGTGAGTATATAATGATGTTCAATTAAGTGAATGTGTGTATTAATAATAGTGTAAGTGATAGAGTGTATATATATAATAAAAATGTGTGTGTGTGTGGATGTGATGGTGTAAGAAGTAGGTTTAGGATAGAGCCATACATACGTTCAAGTTAGGAAACGAAAAATGTGACGGGTGCCACGAGCATAAGTAGTATATTTAGGTAAAATTTTAGATCAAGTATGTGTGTGTCAGATGGATATGGGACCCCATGGTATCTGGCAGTCAAGCCGAAATATCATGGTTGTCGTGATGTAGACTCGAGAGTGTGTGTATAGTGGAGCATCAAAAAATGGCTAAGCCCCTAAAGGAAGCCAAAAAATTACCGTGGTCAAAATTGACCCATTGGTATCTGCAAGCTTGGAGAAAGTCAAGGACTCAAAAAAGGTAAAGACATCAAAAAATAATGTCGTTAGATGCTCGCGCTTGTGTGATGAGTGTGTTTGTGCTCCAAAACAGTTAGGTGGGGTGTGCGCTAGAGTATGTTCGAGCGCATGTGTAGTAGGAGTTATGACCAATAGTAGTTAGCGTTCGATAATAAAAATATAGGTTAAAGAAGATGTGATACTGCATTATTTAGATTAATTACAGATGCTTGACTTAAAGCAAACCAATAAATCGGCATAAGATAACAGAGAAAACTCAAACCTGAAAGTTGTATGGTCTAGATTTAGTAAATAATAGCCAATATTTTAATTCAGCTGCGTCATCAAATAACATTTGATCCTCAAAAAAAATTAAATAGGGTATCATCAAAAATTAGTGTACTTTCATTTCTCTACACAAAAATATATGTCAAGTCTACTATATATATTTTTGTTCGAAGGTGCTTAGAGATGTAAGAATCTCGTCGTCTCTCCTCTCTACTACAAAAGGTCACAGCTCTCCCTCTACTATCACAAAAGTTCACTCACGTGCTGTCAAAACTCTACATGTCATATCGTGCGCTCCTCCAAACATACATGCTGTGCTCCTAAGGTCTAAAAAAGGTCAAGGTCAAATTCAAGTGGTAGACTGCTATAATAAAGCTCCCCTTAATAACTCAGTGATATAATTTTCATTACTTATATTCAGGTTTACTGATTAACCCATACATGTCACGATATTATAATAGGACGCGTTATGTTTTTACAGACTCCGTCAAGTTTTGATTTTTTATATTTTTTTTTTTTTATATAATTTTCTAGTATAGATCCTAACATATTCAATTTTAAGGGTGAGTTGAGAAATTATTTTCAAAACTTTTGCAAATGTAAATAGATATAGCCAAATACTTTTTACGAAAACTTTACTTTCTATTTTTTTTTTTTTATTAATACTATAAAGGAATATACACTCACGAATGAGTAGTTGTAAACTCCTGAAAAATGATGGCCGTAAAGTCGGTGATAGGGTCTCTCTAGCACTTATCGGTGATATTAGGAACACAGGGTATAGTAAACTATTTCCCCACTTACCGGTGTAGAGGGCTACCAGGATCCCTCCAGCTCCTTTGGTATTATTAGGGGTATCACTGTTTAGTGAGGTGTTTCCTTACCGTCAATTTCAAGTGAAATTTATAAAGTGATTGTTATAAAAAAACGAACCCCACTTCTGTCTCCCGTCGGCTCCGAGTACCCTCACACCTAAATTTTTTTTTTTTTTATTTTTGCATTATTTTATGTAAATAAGCTTTACATAACGTCATCATTCCAAATTATAGTATATATTGATTTTTTCCATTAAGGTTGTTCGTACTTTTCAGTAATATTTAATTTAGTAATGATAATAAAATATAATAAATAAGTTGTTTTTTTTTTTTTGCCCTTTTTACATTTTTGTAATAAGCTTTATACGCTGATTTCCAAATATGTTTTTTTGTTATTTTTTGTTTCTGTTTATAGGTAATATTTATTAAATAAATATTAGTTGATTTTTTTTTTATTTATTAGATTTATTGATATTAAATGTTGTTATTTTAATATTTTATTATTATTTAAATATATTTCCAAATTCCTCCCCCCCCCACCCCCCACCCTCCCCCACTCCCCCCTGCCTCATTCACCAACTGTAATATTTTGTAACCAGGAATTTCCCAGCAATATTTTATAACAAAAATTTCAAAACTGACGGAGTCTTAAAACATAACAGCGCCCTATATATACTATAACTATATATATATATTATATATTATATATAATATTATATATACTATATACTATATATATATATATATATATATATATATTATATCATCACAAATAGTAGGGTATGATATAGTAGTAGTATGATAATAAATATATTATATATATATATATATATATATATACTATATATATATAAAATAATACCATAAACTGAAAATCATACTTCTCTCTCTCTCTTCTCTCTCTCTTCTACTCTATCTTTGCTCTTTCTCTCTCATACTATCTATCTCGTCTCTGTGGTGCTCTCTCTCATTTATATCTGTTAATGATTCAGCTTTTACTATTGTAATATACCTCAAAAATTATCCTGAGAATTTTTTAAAATTTAGTTTAATATAATTATAACATTTTTATTTAATAATATTTAATAGTTGAATAATGCTTTTCAATCATCTTTTATCCTTTTATGAACTATTTTTGTCGAAAAAGCTGAAGAGAAGCGTTTACATTATCTCTTAGATCAATGTATAAGATCGTATAATATGATTTACGTATGAGTTGTTATATCTATTCTTTAAAATTGAGTACTTATATCTCCCAGTCTAGATATGAGAGATTGAAATATGATTTTTCTTCACTCACTCTTTTAAATTTCTGTATTGAATACAGATAGTGCTACTATTTTTGAGTCAATTCGACAGGAAAATTTGAAAGGCTTTGAAGACGAAGGGGGCAAGTTATGATTATATATATATTAAGATTCGTAATATTAATTATAGAAATATCTAGATTATCTTTTAATTTCTCTATAGATTCAGGTATAGAGATTCGCATTTGTGTATTCTAAGATTAATTAATATTTAATAATTCTTTATATAGATCAGTGAGTATAAGAATTCTCAGTGTTTTGTCCTCTCTTGTAATTATCTCATTTTACTTCCTTCCCCTTTCATTGCTCTCCTTGGCCATCACTAAATATTTCTAGATTTTTTTTCGTAACAGAATTAAGATTGCAGGTATACATAAATTAGTTATAGCTTCGGTATATGAGATATCTAGTGTTACTATCGAAGTTAGTCTATAATTGATTTCATTATATATTATATTTTATGAGGTATAAATCTAAATTCAATGCATATATATTATATATAATATATCAAGTAATCATATTATCTAATTTTTCCAATGGGTTATATATTAAATTATTTATTTATACGATATTTCTAGTTATTATATCTTATAATTTATTTATATATATATTTGAGCGACAATATTATTGTCAAGTAACTAGATTGATAACATTTATTTTCCACATATAAGGTTTTTTTCTTTTACAAGATTAATACAAATATACATAATTTATCTTTCTTAAGTAATATATAAAGTGAGTAAACGAAATTACACACACACACACATAGTAATTTCTTACTCACTGGTGAATTGTATAAGATTTTACTAATATTATCATATTTTTATTATTATTTCGATTAATATATTGTAATAAGATTATTTTAATATTGCTAACTGATTGAGTTGATACTATAAAGATTTTGTATCAAGATAAGTATACAAAAATCTTTAATTAGTTTTATATAATATATCTTAGATATTGAATAAAAGCAGTATATATATTCCAATGATTGAGTTGTAAGATTTTATAGACTAGATCAATATAGTATTTTCAAAAATATTACATATAATAGAACATTTTTTTGTATTTATTTTTTATGGCTAAATAATTCATTTATTATATTTTCGAAACGTTGTTATTTTATCTTTCCATTTATTTTTTATTTTTTATTTTTATTTTACACACTTAAATAACTATGTGATTATGAGTGGATTCCCTATCATTATTAGAACGTGATCCATGACCTCCTCTATATATATGAGCTAGATATTGTATTCATGAATTTTGTATGCTAGTATATATACTATAGATATGGAGGCTCCGACATTTATAGCTTGATGTTAATATCAAGGTATATACTATTATAAAAGGTAACACTACAGATTAATTAAAAAGGATAATATTAAGATGAACTCTGTTTAACGCCTTTTATGTTTGTTCATCTAACAAGCAACAAAATCAGTATTGAAATATTTATATTAAACATTTTGGAAATAATATAATTATTTGTAATAATATATTTTATAAAAATATGTATTAATATTATGTATGATTTAATTTTAAATATTTAATGAAGAAAAAAATTATTATTAAACATAAGTACAAAGAAAATTATATATAAAGGCTTATCTATCCTATGTCGTAATTGTAATAATGTAACTTATTACTCACTTTATAACGTGTGTTTTGATCAGTTGAGGCCTGCATACGTATCAGTAGAATCGTACAGCTAGACTACCAGAAAGCTACTATAGTTCATCCAATAGATATTGAAAATATATTTGCGTCGCAAATTGGAAAGTCCCTGGTCAAACAGTATATATACCGTAAGCAAGCTAATACTCAAGACTAGGCTAATAACTTATCACGATTTGTGCGATAAATAATTCAGAATAAGTAAAGATTATTAAAGTCTATATAATGGCTGTGAGTAAATCAGCCAGGTAAAGCCTAAAGACTAATTCCTAGTAATTACACAGAGGAAAGGAGTATACTAAATAAATATAAGATAGTAAATTATAGTTAGTTATATCTTTTATTGAAAAAAGAATAAAATAATTTGTTATTTTTTTGATGTAATTGTCTGATATAAGCTAGTGACTATCCTAATAAATAATAAAGAAGATAAGTATATACGAAAATCATTATTATTATATATGTTTCCTCTTTATTAAAGAAATAATATATTATGAGTTAAGAAACTTTTAGTTTCCTAATGCACTCACAGTAAATATGGATATCTGCCATATTTCACTAGGAAGAAATTAATATTATATATTGGCATCATTATCTAATTTGTGTCTACTTTCAATCTCTCTAAAATAACAGAAATTAAGAAAGAAATATCATTATTTTGATTATTACTAATATTATAGAAATAAAATTTTACCTTTATATATTATTATTCGCTTTAATATTTGATGGCTATTTAGTTTATGACTCCTATTGCTGTAAACTTTGCCTTAGCGTCTTGTGGGTCCCTGAATTGACCCACTATTCTCGTATGATTTTAAATATCTTAGGTCGAGTTTGGTCAGTGGCTGCTTGTGTGTGGCCTTTCACCATATTATTGAATAGAGACCCCTATTATATATTATTATAATCCTCACCCTTCACCTATATAAATATATATATATTATATATATGATATATATAGTATATATATTATATATATTAATATATATATAATTAATAATATATATATTATATATTATTATATATATATTATATATATATATATACATATATATATTTACATATAATATATATAATATTATTATATAATATATATATATATTAATATGAATTATATATATATTATTATATATATAATATATTAATATATTAGTATTAATATATTAATATAGTTATATATATATTACTCCTACTCATGTGTCCAAATAATAGTAAAGTTAGTTAGAATATCCATTGAAACGTATATATATATATATGAGTAGTGTAAGCTCCTTACTCAGTGTAAGTATATTAATGTTGTCTAGATGTTTTAATAGTATATAGAGTCATTATATAATATATTAGTTTATTATAGTTTTAACACAGTATTTATAATTGATCAGTCTATGCAATACATTATTGTTTATGTATGGTGATGTATGTATTTATTAAATCACCTCGTTTTACGGTTTATATGATCTATATACATCTTTATTTATATATATATTACTATACGTTATGGGCGATGTTTATTCTATTATCCTCGTGAATTATACGGTGTATTTATGGCGATGAGGTTATAAATTAATATTGAACAGCAGATACCATTATCAAAATTCTGTGTTTGAAAAATAGCGTATATAACAAGTTCTAGTCTACACTGTGTAGAGCATTCAATGTGTTTCCTTATAAACGATAGCTATTAATTGGAGTTTGCTCATATCATCTTCTGAATCTCTACTACTCTACTAGACGTCTTAAGTGCTATGCTATTTCCAAAGGAGAGGAGTCTTCTCCAGCGTAAAAAAATGAGTGCTAGAGAAGGACAGAACCTTGCAATGCGAGATAAACTGGTGCGGGCAACTCTGATATCACAACCACATACTTGGAAATCACTTGAAAGAAGCTTTACAGAGAAACAAACGATGAAGATAAATCATGTGGAGAATATGTTGTGAAGGATAGAAGCATAGACTGAATTACACAGAGAAGATTGAAAGTTCACATATGCAACGTAATCAATATTAATAGATTGAGTGGTTATGAGTAGATTATATGAGAGACAAAAGAAAGAAATAACATATAGTATTGATAAAATTAGAAAATATTTAAAAGTACAATGATTTCAAATAGATAATTTTAAAGAAACTATTACCATGCCATTTGCGACATTTATCAGATAATATATATGAACTAAAGAAGAGCTAGTGTTGAAGTATTAATCGAAAAAATAGATGCTAATTAGATGTTGATGAAAGTGAGATTGAGAGATGCGAATATTTAAAAAGAGTCGTTGTGAGAACAGACTGAATTATAGATCTTAGAAAAGAGGATTCAGATGACAAATATCGAAGAGATTTATAATTGAATATACAAACTTTGCGAAAAGATGTGAGGAGAGACGAAATACATTAAAGTATATTATTGAAGAATTAAATGTGAAAATTGAAATAAGCAGAAAATAATTTGATTGCATAGAAAGAGTTTTGAATTAACTATATCTACTGATACAAGCGCAAGAACGTGCAAGAAATAATTTGACAGAATAAGGAAACCCAACAAATAAAATTCGTCCTCTTGCAAAATTATGAAGCAGCAAGTTTCAATGATGAGCAAAACGCCAAATGTGCGTAGAGGTTCACCACCCTATCACCGTTAGTGCTGAACCCTTTATTATTCATAAACGCTACGAGATGGAGTTCTCTTGTGTCGCACAAAGGAATTTGTTACCGGCTATATCGACGCGGAGCAGGTGATCACATTAGTCACGGTCTGTGTGTATCAGAGATATATATATCATTATAAATAGATACTAATGAGTAAATCTCAGCAGTACTATTTCGAGAAAAAGGGAGATTTCAAGTAGATTCGAGAAACCACAAATTGCAGCCTAAATCGAAATGTGGAGCTGTACAGCTCACGCACAGATAACGTCTAATATATTGACAGACAACTATATCTCACACATAAACATTCACCTAATTCAATTTTAATCTATGAAAGATTTTATAGATAAGTATAGAAAAGTTACATTCAAGTACTTCCACAACTCCATTACATAATAATAGCACCTATCTAGCTTCCGTACGATCTAATATATAACTCATTAATACTTATCCCTAAATGATAGTAAAAATGATAAAATTAGTGATGTTGATGATATGTTGAGTAACAATAGGTGAAAACAAATAATAAATAATATATAAATACCCGTTAACACGTATGTAACTAAATACACCACTTCATGAGGTAATAAATAATGACATTTCCACTCTAGTATTAACTGTCATTAATATATATAGATCAGATGAGAAAATAATTATTTGGGAACCGCCCCAGTGAATATATTAGTAATCCATTCAAGAACAGATCAGTTACGTATACGAAGGGCAAGCTGCAGGGAACAATGTAAGTTATCAGGTAAGTTATTACAAATATCATAAATTTAAATATCGACTATTCAAGTTTACACTTTCTAATTTTGAGGACAAATAACATTACAAACCTGCCAATAGGTTTATTATGCAGGCATTTTCACTACCCTCTAATATATATATATTATATATAATTATATTATATCTCAATAATATAGTTTTATTATTCATAGAGACACAAAATCATTTAAACCGGTTAGGTTCAGTGTTTTGAGTCAGATGTAAACAGCCAGTTTCTTTGTAGGAGAGCCGAATATAACCTAGACTTTGATATCCTCACTTTCCTGAGTGGTCCTACGGAGCTTAAAACAAATCTCATACGTGCTAGACTTAAAGCTAAACTTTGTATACTCCCCCTTAGAAACTACGTGTGTGATAGTCGCTGATAACAGCTTCTACTGCTCGATGTGATACGGAACTCACCAAGGAAAATTCTTATTTTTATCAAAAATACTATTCATTAAATGTTTATAAATCCAATTTATTTTTTATAAATATTGTTTTCTTTGCACACAATCGTATATTAATAATTATTATCACTCCGTAAGTATCTCGGTCATTTACTATATAAATATTATTCATATCAGTTATCGATCTCTCGCAATATATAAATATTACATATAAAGTATTGTCATTTGATGAGCATGTTCGAGAATAAATATATTTAATATTATATGATAACTCATTATTTAGAAGAATGATTCTACCAAAATTTTATACTATCAGGCATTTAGAGAAAATCAAAAATTACAAACAATTGTTACTAACATACTTCTCTCACAGTTCCCTCATTAGATATCAATAATAAGATTTATGTTTATTTTCACAGACCCCAACTCCAACTACAAGATCCTAAAATTGTATCCTGACTCCAATAAAGAAGTTAATTTATCTTCGTCGATAAAATCGTTCTTATATATTGAACTCTGAGTAAGTAGATAAAAATATGTCTCACCATATAACGTCAAAAGAATAAATAATATAAAATATTATATTTTACTGCTAAATGCTGATTAGATTTTAATTTTAATTATTATATATACTATATATAATATATATATATATATATATATAATAATATATATAATATTATATATATATATATATATTATATATTTATATTAATTATTTTTAATACTTGGATTAGTTATACTCATTAAAGGTACTTATTCGTTTTATAACAATACCAATTTCTGGAATGTCTTTAATGAATTTACTATTCTTTTATTTTTTTTATCTCTCTTTTTTTATTCTATTATTATAATTGAATATGGCTCCAAATGCACATTATATTTTTATGGATATATTATTCATTAATTATTACATTAATAATTTCAGTGATTTTATTAAGTGATCATGATATTTCATAGACGTTTCGTAGAATTATTATATTATTTATTTAATATATAATTGTTTACAACAATATGTTATGAAAGATACTTTATTGTCAAAGATATTTATTTTCTCTCAATTATTATTATATTTTTATTATATATATTATTAAAATTGAAATTATTATTATTATAAATGTAACATACTACTACTACTAAATAAACGATGTATATTATATTACATATATTTTGGATTGATCAATGTCGTATAATGAGTTATTATCATTTACTTAATTTTTACAAATAATTTAAAAATTAATAAAATTTGATTGACAGGTTTGACAGTGGAGTCTCGTGATAGCCGTACAGTTATGGGGACAGAGGGAGATATTATTAATTTATTATTAAATTATTATTTAGGGTTGGCCGACACATCGGAGGTGCGCTCAGGCTGGTGCAGTGCTAAAAAATCCGAACGTCGTGTTCAACCATAGTTCAAAAAAGGGATATATAGTCGACAGTTATTCCATACCTTGATTGTAATAGGCGAAGTGAAGCTCGTGAGGAACTCCTCTCTCCACACTATCGCGCGCGCGAGCAGCGCCATAGACTTACCCGACCTATATGGGAAGCTTCTCTCGGAGATGCCTCCCCGTAATAAAAGAGAGAAGAAAATATTGAATGCCCTCACTCAGAAATAAACACGATTCCCCGGAAAAGGCCCAAGAGACCCGTAGCTACCTTACTGAGTATCTTTGAAAGCCTTTGACCACTGTGAGCGATATTCACTTTTAGGTTTATATATGAGAGAAAAACACCCCAAAAAAATGTGTAAAAATTTAATTATCTAAAAAATTGATCTTTGTAAAAGGAGAGAAAACTATAGATTTTATATTGAATATTTCGTAATCTTAGAAGTCAACTATGTCCGTTACCACTTAAATGTTGCACCTAATATTAAGAATTTAAGTAGTATATTAATTGAGTGAAACAGATCTAGTTAACATTTGAAATACTAGTAATATATGAAATACTAGTAATATTTCTACTATGATAAACTATCATTGTTGAAGCACAGATAATTATACACTATAGTTTATCTTTTTGAGATTTGTACATTTTGCAGTGCTTATTGTCATCAAATCTTTTCATTTTGGTGCGGTGGTGCCTTTCAAATATCTGGGTTAGCATTTTGCAACACTGAACTTTTTTTCGCCATGGCCCACAATTAATAAGACCCTCCCCTAACCTTGTCTTGTGGGATTGTAGGTCCTTGTTCCTGAAATTGGGCATGCCACGACCATGTATAAATAAATAAATAAATCTTTAAAAATTAAATAGCTACAACTTTCCCGACAATTTTGGGTCTGTGTGAAACCTGGATGCAGTCTAAATACACCCCAGTAGGTGGATATACCTTTCTTAGGAAGGACCGGGTCAATCAGTTGAGTGGGAGTGGTTTAGCTTTCCTCCTTCATTCCCCTTTATCTTACCAGGAGATACCATTGCATGATGCTCCAGAAGCTGTCCTCAGGTTCTGGCAGTGAGAATTGCATTTGCATCTGGCTAGCCATCCATAATTCTGGAGATTCTCTATTCCAGTGATTTTTCCTTATTAATTAACCCCTGGTTTGGTAAAAAGAGTTTGGTAAAAGAAAGGACCTCTAAAGATATTGGATAACTTTTCATATAATAGCCGATATGACTATAGATACTTTATTTGAAGATAACTTAAATTGAAGTGAATAAGACTATTAGGCTTGTTTGATTCAGGATATAAGACATCTCGAGTAAGTTTGCACTTTTCTTGGAAGTTTCCTACTATCAATACAGTGATCAGACCCTCTCCCAGGGATGTGGCTGGCACTAAGGAGATCAATAGGCAGCCCATCAGTATAATTTCGTTTTGCTGTAAAATAGAAGTTTCCTCTACTCTGGGGAAATTCTTGGTAGAAGACCTAGGCTGTGGAGCTGAGTGTGTGAAGTCTTAAAGAGGTTTCATTTGAAATATAAAAGGGATTCCTGGAACAACTGGAGAGCCAAGCTATCTTTTAGTAACCCAGGACTCAAGAACTTGGTCCTTATTGAAGAGTTTGACAACAGCCTTTGTCCCACAATCATTCCCCCCTCACTCGGAATGGGGGGTCTCCTGCTCAATAACTTGGAGGAGGCTGAGTTTTTTGCTGATCATAATGAGCAAGTCTTCCAACTAGGGACCCCTTTACCCAGCAGTACTGCCCTTGCTGAATATATAAAGAAATCCGAACTTGAACCATCTTCCTTCCTTGGGTACAATTTTACGGCATTAAATTGTGTTTCTTTTGTCTTTCCTTCCATACCACCTGCATTGACCATGATAATAAATTTCTACATTATCTTTCCTCTGGACTGCACACCCTTTGAACTTCAATGCTGTGGCTGGTCCTGTGAGGGTGTATAGTCCCTTTGAAAATGGAAGCTGCCACCAACCTTTCGACTTTTAAAACTGGAAGAGGGTCTTTACCTGCGCCATCACCTTATTCAATTGCTTCCTGCAATGGTAAGATCTTGGAGAGAATGGTACAGGCTCGAACTAAGCTGAAATTTCTGCTCCCATTTTTTTTTATACAGTTTATTTACCACCACCTCACGGGTGAAGCCCGTCTAAGAGGTGTTACACGCCTTCAGCCACACTTTAACGCAAATTTGATATATACACTTTAGGTTTCTGAAGTGAGATTTAAATCAGCAGGAAACGAAATATGGAAGAGAATAATTCACAGAACCAAGGTGGTAGAAAGAAGGGAAAATAACTGCACAACCCCAGTTTGGATACCACATTCACAAACTCATAGGGCAAGAGACAATACACCCCTGAGTGGCACAAATGTGGCGATGCATTAACGAAAGGACAAGTTCTCTTTGAGTAATCTGCCGCCAAAACAAGGCGAAAAGAGATATAGAAGCACCCAACATCGGGCGCCAAAGAGAGCAGGAGGGTCGGTGACAGCGGAAAGTACAGGAACAATGAGAAAGTCTTTTGGCTTTAATTTGACCCTGTCCAAAGTCGCAGAGACTGACCCTCACCCCCCCAGATATAGATCAGACTAGCCACAAGGGCGATGAGTCTTAGAGGAAGCTTAGAGCAACCTTTGAGAAGGAGGAAAAAAAAGCCCTAGTTCAAACAGAACCTGTTTTAGGAGTATGCCCCAGCAACCAGATGTGAGGTTTCCAAGAGATTTTTTGTTTATGTTAGCGGCCAAGATGTTATAATGTCACCAGGGAGGTGAGAGGAACCATCGCGAGGAGTAAGTTGGAGTGCGGTTTTGAGTGGGAAATGTAAAGAAGATGAATTGTTCAAAAATTAAATTTGAAAAGGTTTATATTTGACCCCACCTGAAATCCATCCATCTAGCGAGAATAGAACTGGGCAAGATTAGTCTATATGCTACCTAGAAGCAAGAGGATGAATGGAACAAGTTAATGAAATAAAGTGTCAGTCACGGCATGAGGATGATAGATGAAAGAGCTGATCATTGAATGAAAGTGAATGGCATGGAGAGAAAACAGAACCTTTAAAAAACCTACAATTAACAGAAAAGGGAGTCACCACCAATCCAGACGTCCTGGAGTAGAAAACGTTGAAATCACGCATAGTAAGAAGGAATCAGGAAACCCAAAGAGGGAAGTTGGCCTTGGGATATCACGACTGTCTTTTGATCTATGAGCATACATCCACAGAGTTTCTACACAGCACCGGTTTCTATTTTTGACGGACTTTGATTTGTCCCACAGGCCTCTTAAAGCATTTGTTTGGGGAATCAGCTGGAGGACCACTGGTGATGGTTTCCATAGCTTTCAACTAATTGCTCCTCTCTTGTCAGAGTTGTTGATGTGGACTTCTTCAGAAAGGCACGCCCCTGCAGGGTCCCAGGAGTCTGCCTTGAGTTCCTGTGGTTTGCTTTTAGCCTATCTCTGATCTGCCAACTACTGCCTCCACTAAAGTTATAGGATGATTTAGTTTTAAGTGCATCTTCTACTACCCTGTTAGGTGCCCAGAGTGATTTTGGACCAGGGATACTGTGAGGATTTTGATCAAGCAGATTGATGCACCCTGTATCACACGCCTAAATGCCCGGATGTCACATATGGTCTCTTTCTTTACCATTCCTTTGAGTTCTAAATGAGAGTCAGGTTCCCTTTGTCACTGGAACATACCTTCAGGGGGGCTCACTTTAAGGCCCTCCACTTCAAAGCAACCTATTCGGGGCCTCTAGTTGCTATGTTTTAAATATGCTAGATATACGAGATTACATACTAAATGGTAGCTTCTAGCATGCTGTTCCACCCTATACCAATTCATACCAGAGAGTCAAGTTAGACGATAGGTACTCTTTCTGCTTCACCAACATCTCTGGGAGTGGCCTTGGAGACCATTCAGGCCACACAGTCCCAATAGCCCTGTGGGCTTTTCCTCCCATTAAAGCTTTTGGAGGCAGAGGTTTGTTTCTTCCTCCTGGAACGGCATTTGGGAAGATCTAACATAGGGAGATATGTTTTAAGTTGATGCCTCGCATCAGTAATCCATCCTTTGGTAGTTTTCTTTCTTGGTCAAGGTTGTGTGAATTGGGTTCCTCTGAATGGGAGGAAGAGGGCACATTCTGCTTCTCTCTTGAGCTAGGTGAATAGTTTGGTCTCATGGTTTGCAAGAGGTGCCATGACCCAGTTTCATCCACTTCGATACCACCCCAGGCAAAACCCAAATACTTCTGTGATTTCCCTACTCCAACTTTGTATTAAAGCATGGACTCCTAGTTTCAAAGTGATTCTCTTCAGTTAAAATCCTGCCGCCTGCTAGACTTATGTTTCTAGGTGTGTGGTATCATTGCCCAAAGGTCTGTCAGGGGTTCACCTTGTTCTGCAGCCATGTGGCATTTCTGTGACCTTCCTTATGCAATTTGGAACCTCCCCCACTGCATTCAGTGACTGAACTAAATAAGTAGCCTCTCAGGGCAGTACAGCCAGAAAGTGCCCATCTTCCCAATCAATTATACTCTTTCATCTCTAGGAGCAGTCCTTCTGCTTGCTTAACTCACCTGCCCACCAAATTTTAAGGAGAATTCAATGCACCATTTTAATTTATCAGTAGCATGTCTCTGTTTCAGGGGTACTACATTTAATTGGTCCTTTCCTACATTTGGTATACAGGAATGAACCAAGGATATCCCAAGTTGGCCTCTAACAGCATCAATCTCAGCCTCTTCATTTCTGGAACAAACTTATCTCTTTCACACCGGGCTAGCCACCTGACCCCAAACCACACCTGAGCCCCACCTACTCATCACACACCACACCAACCAACATACACACACTCACCATCACCTCATTATACAGACCTCTCACTAAAATTATCCTCAGAACACATTTTATTATCCAATCACTTAATATACACTGACCTACTGAACAACCCAACATGACTCTCTTTCACCTTCTCTCCCATTTTCACTCTCACTCGTACTCGACGACAACAAGTAATCCCAACATCCTCCAACCCGATAAACCTACCTTTTCTTTCTAGGAATTCCTTTATTTACTTTGATTACTCGGTGACGATTTTACTTCGAAATGCCTTTTGTTTCGGATACTTTTATACCTTTATCTACGGACACGCCACTTACGCCACTATCATGAGACTTCATTATCCTCGAGACTTAATTTATTACCGAGCATCCTGGACACTACTTTGACCTTTTGACTTTAATTTTTTTCCTTAATTTTGAAAGGAATAGTATTATTTTCCTTTGTCCTCTGTGAAGACCGATCTCTTCAATTTCAATGACTCTTCTTCTGTGGTGAGCTTCATCGTACCGATTTTTTTCTATTCTCCTTTTCATATTTCTCTTATATTTACTCTTTTTCCCTCATTTTACAGATTCCGCTGTTATACCGGAGTTCCCGGGATCCACTGGCGATGAAAATTAAATAACTACGGTTTTACACACATCCTTCGCCACTTTCTCCTCTTGAACTTTGAACTTTATTTAAAGACACCTTTAATGACCCTCGAACGTATTAGCGATCTGACCTACAAAGACCCTTTCGATTTATAAATCCAGACCTCCATAATAATATTACCTTCACCCATTAGCTTAGCCCTCTCACCTCGACACTTTATTACTCAGATTTGTTGTCCCCTTTACCTAATCTCTTTATCTTTCTTTGTTTTCCCTCGATATACCCCTCTTTTAATCCTTAAAGGCATAATGGTACTTCAAACCACACAAATTACACTCAGTCACTTTTCCCAAACTTTGTCTTAGCATTCAAAAGCTGCATTACCCCTCTCTCACCACTCAAAGTCACATCTATGCCTTCAGTACAATTTCCTCCCTCAAGCGCATCATACCAACTACTTCACCATTTTCACCACCTAAGCCCCTCTTTCCACATTTATTCTCTCCTTTCTTTGCCAAAACCTTCACATACCGGTATATTAATTAACGCATCTCGAACGAAACACCCACTCCTCTTTCCCGCAATAGGCCAACACCATTTGTCTCTGATTGTCACTCACATCTGCTCCTTCCAATAGATGAACACATTTCATATCTTCACCTAAATCAACCTTACCAACTATCTTACACTTTCTCTCAATCACTTCATACCTATTTACATATTCCCTCATCGTTTCATCTTTCTTTCTTTTGATATAAAAAAACTCACATAACTTGTCGTAACGATCCCTTTGTTTCTCTTTCGCAAACCGTTCATCCAACCTTCGTAATATTTCATCAACACCTTCTTTCTTACCTAACGCCTCCCAGTCTACCATCCACACACACTCATAAGCCTTTGGTCCTAAGCCAAACAAAATCTCACCAGCAGGTTGTTCAAACTCCTCACCATACAGCTTGAACCACAACTTTACCTTACTCTTCCACACATCATATTCATCTACCGTCATATCACCTTTAAAATCAGGGCAAGCCCTGCGTTCCTTCTTTTCTAACAACACCTCCACTTTCTTTTCACTGCCACTCCCACTACCACCATCCTTATCATCCTTACCCATCTTTTCACCTTATCAACCCCACCTATAACACGAAAACAACAAAGCCACAACTCCACTACACCACTAATATGACAACTCTCACACCTCACCCAGGTCCGTAGTTCGGAACTACGCTCTGCTACCAGTGAGAAAATACTCAAAGGTAGCCTAACGAAAAACCAAACAAAATACTCTTAACTCACCCTGTGATCCTTTCTTAATTAGATGTTGTAAAGAAAACTGTACTTTTTTCCACTAGATAGCCATAGGATACCTAATCTTTTTTATTTACATCTGCTGGGGATACAACACTCAGCTCCACCACACCTAAGGATCTCACCCTACTACCCCGATCACTAGCCAGACCTACCTACAGTGCGCACCCAGACCTATAGCTACCAAGGGTGATTTACGGGTAACTATCCAGAGGGAGGGGCTACACATTTACATTTAATGAAGGGAAATATATCATCAAAAGGGTGTTACCTGTGGAAGTAAATAATATATACATGTAATACAAATACAAACATACACTCCTCTCCCACCAGACGACATAGTCGTCTGGTCACCTTACTCTTTTGCTCCTCCAGCTGAAGCCCTGTAGTACCTCCCCATGCACGATCATCTCTTGCCTGAAGACACCACAAACCACAACACATCACACCTAAATGAAAAAGGAAAAAAAACAATCACTTAGAGTTGGAAGAATGGTATTCCTGCATTAATAAGGAGGTGAAGGTTTTTTGGAGAGAGGAGCTCAGTACTTTCCTTAGCACTCATCCACTGGGACAATATTATATGGAGGATGTTCACTTTTCTTTCCCCTCTGCTTGGAGACTGCAAATTGGACATCTTGGTCTCAATGGGCACCTCTTTCGCTTGAGTCTTTCCAACACACCCCTCTGTCCATCTTGCAATAGTGTTATTGAGAGTGTTGAGCCCTTTCTTCTTCAGTGTGGGTTATTTGATAGCCAGGGAGGAGCTTCAGCTTTCCTTGCAGGGAGTGGGGGTTCTTCTTATAGCTTTTCCGGTTTTGCTGGGAAGCCCATGGAAGGTAAACGTGCCTCTGGTATATCAAGTTATGGTTCATCTGGCACTAATCTGATATCTCAAATGTACTGGTCAGTTGAATAGGCTGTGATTATTGATGGTAGTTATTTTAGAAATAGATTGGATCTGGAGGTGGTCTCATGGACTTATATATCATAGTTTGGCTAGTGGGGAGGGACTTACAATAATTATTTGGTGATAGTAACTAGTGCTTCAGCGACTTGCAATGCCAGGAGACCCATGCAGTTTTTCTTTTGGTTAAGACTTGTTTCCTGTGTCTGAGGAGGCCAAGGGCGAGGGAGCCCTATACCCCACCAAGGTAATTAATAAGACAATCAACTTTTGAAATTTTTTCAATAGTGTAGGAATTACATTATTATACAGAATACTAGAAAATATTCTTCAATCTTTACAGATATTTTCATGTTTTACACATGTTAGACACAAAGATTAGAATTTAATTTATTTTTTTTTATTTATTTTTTATAAATAAAAATAAAAAGACAACCCTATTACTGAATGAATTTTATAATTGCAAATCTTTTTCTTAGTCCACAGATTCCAGCCAATCCCCATTCATATCATAGTTAAAACTTTTCTTTGAGTACGGTAATCTAGGTGAAGAACCTTACACTTTTTACTATTAAAATTCATTTGCTGCTTATCTGCCCACCCAAGAAGTTTATCAAGATAATTTTGAATATTTATACATTCATCACTATTTCTTACTGAAGTAGCCACTTTGGTATTATCTGCATACTTAGAAACCTTACATTTAAGTCCCTGGTCTAAATCATTTATATATATACCGGTATATGTGGGACCCCACTCTTCACTATTTCCCATGATGACTTATTGCCATCTAGTTGTACACACTGTTTTCTATTCCACAACCACTCTTTAATCCTACCATGTTCTGCTCCACCTACACCACACTCTAATAACTTCTTCATCAGCCTTATGTGGGGAACCTTATCAAAAGCTTTGCTGAAGTCCATAAATTTGAAAATGTTTGTCTGACATGACCTATTCTTTTTAAAACAATTCTCAGAGCCATACAATATTGTATCTTCTAAAAATTTCTCTTTATGACCTTTCAGTACCTCACCAAATGTTATAGGTTGCTTAAAATCAAATATAGTACCTTTGCAATGTTGGTACTACCCTCCTTCAGAATTTTACCATATATACCATCGGGACCTGTAACTTTATTTGGGTTAATATGGTCCAGTAAAGATTTAATATCTTTACCTCAAATTCTATAAGTCTATTTATTACATGCATACCAGAACTATTAGTCTCCAAACTATTATCCAATCTTCCCTCAGTAAACATTGATGCAAAATAAGCATAGAAAATGTTTATGAACTCCTTATCTGAACTCGTTAAATTTTCCTAATTTTTAATTTTACCAATTGTTCTATTCATACTTTTAAATTTATAAAAGCTAAAAAACTTCTTCAGGTCCTAATTACTATTCCTTGCTAAATTAATGTCTGCCTCTCTCTTTATTTTTCTTATTGACTGGTTAAGTTTATTTCTATTTTTCGTATAATTTTTTAAATCATCCTCCCTATTACTACCTTGAATGTTTTAAAACATCTGCACATTTCATTGACTTTTTCACTCATCTCTCATTCAGCCAAAACAGTTTTCCTTCGCCCACGCCTAATGGTTTAGTCTTAAAACTAAATGATCTGAATATCATCAAAAATTTGTAGAAAATTTTTTCACTTGATAAAACAGTTCTGGTCTTTAAACTCTCTATCCCAGTCAATTATACTAAGCATATCTCAAAATTTGGTAAAATTGCCATTTTGGAAATCTAAGATATTTTTCTTATTAACTTGCAATTTACTTAATTTTAATTCACATTCATGGTGAAATCTAATTATATTATGGCCACTAATTCCTAAATCTTCTCAACTCGTAACCTCTACTCTACCCTACTTACATCATTAGTTAATATTACATGTAGGTTCATGGACCATCTGGCTTAAAAAGTTGTCTAGTATACAGTTTATAAATACAGGACAGTACTATGGCCCATATTAGACAAGGAAGCCCATTGAATGGCAGGAAAATTAAAATCACCCATTATGACTGGACTTTTTTCTTTGTGGCATGCTGTCTGGATTTCTTTCACCATTTCTGCATTTAATTCTTGACTCAGGCCAGGAGATCTATAAAATGCCTCTATTCTGTATGATTTGTTGTACATATCTACCCACACAGATTCAACAACATTAGTTTTAAAATTCAGCTCTTAAAGACAGAAAGACATTAATATGCTTATAGCATTAAAGTGCCACCCTTCACCTCTTTCCTTATGCTGGTATTTAAATAAAGTGAATATCTGTCTATATGTCTATCCTGAAAGGAGTCTCTATAGGATTCTTCATTAACCCATGCTTCAGTCGTGTGCAGAATAAATCTCAGTTCTCCTTTATGGTATTAACTAATCAGCTCATCTTTTTTATTTATTTCTAAGGCTGTGAGCATTTGTGTAGAAGTAATTAATATTCTAAATGCTGTTATTTATATTACTATCATCTTTATTTGAGCCTGTAACAATGCTAGTTGTTTATTAATCTGCACCACTATACAGTTACCATGCATAAATCTTTATATCGAGATTTAGCCCAATCACCCCTAACTTTTACCTCAGTTTTTTGATAGACGAAGTCTCCAAACTGGTACTGAAAAGCTCAACACCTTTACAGCTCAAGTGAACTCCATCTACTGCAAAAAGACCTTTGTCCATAAACTCTCTCCACAAATCCAAAAACCTTTTTTCTGAAAAACGTAATTTCCTAACCCTTTCATTTACAACTAAAGCCCTACTACTCCATTCCTGACCTGCACCTAACTTTGGTAAAATCCCAGAAACCATGTACCTTCTTCCACTAGCTTTCATCCTCTGAATCAATCTCCTATAATCTCCTATTAATTCTTCTGACCTATGTCTTATATCATTTGTACCAACATGTACAATTACATTTGAATTGATATTTGTAAACTCAATCTCTCTATCTATCCTATCCATAATATCACTCACTCTGGCACCTGGATAACATACTCTCTATCATTTCTTTCTATCCGTATTTTGAAAAGTCCTATCTAGGTATCATTCATATCATGGAGTCTCCAATTAGCAATTCTTCAGCCTTCCTTTTAGAAAACTCAACATTACCATTAGTCCTCTCTGATCCCTCCCTTCTGGAAGACAGTCAAACCTGTTATTGCAGGTCACAGGCTGACTGACTTTCAAGATCCTAAATCCTAATCTTGTTATTTATGGGATTAACTACTACTTTAGCTTCTTCCCTCTCATCTTCCTGCATAGGTGAATCACTAGTCCTCTGTACTCCAGTATCCCACTCCCTCCTCATCTCAACATCCCTACTAACTTTTTTCCTAACACCTCCCTTGTTTCTCAACTCAAATACCAAATTATTCAATTCATTCACTTTTTCACTCAGCCTTGGAATCTTCTTCCTTAACAACACATTCTCTGCATTCAAAATACAAACAGGGCAGCTTTTCACATATTCACCTTTCACAGTCAAATAACTATCACACAGAGTGTACATACATTAAATTATTATAAACTTTACTAACTTGTACCTATTATTTTACCAACTACAATTTACTAAATATCACTAAACAGTAAAAAGCTGTTATATAGCTTACATATAACCTCATTACTCTTGTAAAAAATATTAGAATTTATTATTGACTTATCAAACATTTTCTTAGCTTTATTCTTTGCTTTAACACACAGCTTGGCCACTTTCAGATTACTGCTTATAATCATACCCAAATCTTTTTCCTGGTCCTCAGACAAATGCTAATTCCCTTTCATATAGTAGTTAAATCTTTTATTCAGGCAACTTCATGAAGAACCTTGCATTTTGTACTATTGAAAAATTCATTTGTCCAAGAAGTCTATTTAGGTTAGATTCCTTTGAAATTTATATATCTTGCCAATATTCAGTGCGGAGGTAGTACTTTGGTATCATCTGCAAACTTAGAAATCTTACATTTAAGTCCCTGGTCCAGATTATTTATATATACAAGGATGAATAGTGGTCCCATCATTGAACCCTGTGGGACACCACTCTCTACCATTTCCCATGCTGACTTATTGTCCTCTATTATTCAACTACTTTTGATCCAACTTTGCATCACTCCACATAGGCATATAGCTATATAATGTATGATAACTCTTGCATCAGCCTTATGTGGGGTAGCCTACCTTATCAGAGGCTTTACTGAAGTATAAAAATATAACATCAACTAGATCTCCCTGATCATTTCAATCTGTAATATATTCCATAAATTCAGGTTTGTCTGACACAATTTACCTATTCTTAAACCATGAGCACTTGGGGTCGTACAGTATCTTGTCATCATCAAATAATTCTCTATATGACTTTTTAGTAACCTCCAAAACTTTTGTAACTAAAGATGTTAAACCAACAGGCCTATAATTTGCCAAATCTTCTTTATTACCTTTCTTACAAATAGGCATGATTAGGGTTGGGATTAAAAAAAACCGTTCGTTTTTTTTTAAAAAAAAAACACGTTTTTTTTTTAAAAAAAGACCAAAGGCCAAAATTTTTTGTTTTTTTTTAAAATACTTATTTTTCATATATATCAAGTTTTTCTAGGGTATTTAGCATTAAAATACAGTAAATACAATATGTTAAAAGAGGTATACAATATATAAAGTTGAGTTTAGTACTTAATAAAGTTTTTATTAGTGCTCAAGGGCGTGGAGAATTATACATTTTCACATTGAAAGTTATTATTCATATTATTTTATTATTATTATATATTATTATTAATTATATTATTATTGGATTATTATTACATAAATACTTAATATATATAGTATATATATATTATATATATTATATATATATATATAATTATATATTATTTATTGTGACGAAGGGCCGCCCCATATAATAATATTATTATATATATATATGATAAGTATATTATATAATATATATATATTCTTCATCTAACCTTTTCTCCCCAAGACGGTGGTAAGGTCCGTAACAAGCATCAGAAAAGAAAAGCAGCAGAAGATTATGACAAAAGTTGAAAAGAAAGCCCCCCCACAGCCTTACCCCCCCTCTGTACCCATTATTATAGTAAGCCGACCTCGCGCCAGTCAGAAAATCACCCATATAGCCTTCACGCGGACGGACCCTCATTATGCGTAAATCGTCAGTGCGTAAGGCGCCTCATTCCTTGACCCAGGTGAGGCCAACAACCATACCCCCTCACAAACCCCCCACCCCAACTTCTATTATGCACCTTTTATTCTGCCATCAGAGCCAAAACTCACATTTCTCTCCTGCAGACATTCATAGTTTACTGATTCAATCCACTTTTTCTTCGACCTCCCAGCAAACCGGTCGGTTTTCAACACACTCAGCCTCTTACATCTGACCTTTAAAAACCGAGCATCATTCATCCTTACCACATGATGAACAAACCATCTAAACGATACTTCATTTATGTCTCCTCTTACCCCTCTTCACACACACAACTCTCTAATCAGTTCATTCCTCATTTTATCAATTTTTGCACCTAACACCAAGATTAAGATTGCCATCCTGCAACACATTGAACTTTAGATCTATAACTTCTTATTCCGACCATAGTCTCACTAATATACAATAGCACAGGTAACAACCATACCCTCATGTAAGACTAGCGCACTAAAGACTTTAGTTCCTTACATTCACCAACAATTTAATTGCACCACCCACCTTCCTGCCAATTCACAACTTCTGCTACTAAACGTCTGCCCATCATCCGTCCCTCTCATCCAACATAACCCTAAATATTTAAACTTTAGACACTTGTTCCACCAGCCCCTCACCATCTAACATAACTTCACACTGAGGACTGCTCTCACTCACAATATTACTTTTATTATACTACTTTACTTTCAAACCCCTCCTTTTACACACCCTGCCAAAATCTCATCTACCAAATCCTCTCAAACTCTTCAGATTCGCCCCACACAAAACCAAATCATCCGCATATAATAGGTAGGGCCCACTCCACTCTTCCATCGTCCATCATTCTAACACCATTTCCTGCCCTCACGCCCACTTTCAATTCTTTCATAACCCCATCCATATTACAAATGAATAACCAGGCAGACATAACACCAGCCCTGCCTCACCCGCCCTATAATACTAAACAATCAACTTTTGACACCATTTATTCTTACACACGCATTCACTAATCAGTCATACATGACTTTTTGATTCCATCAGAAGCCCTTATCACCAACGACTAATATTCACGTAACACCTGCCATAGACCTTTCCTCTACAACCTCCCCCCCCCCCTATCATACCCCTGTTGCAAATCCATAAAATCCTAAATACAATTTATTCTTCCTTCCCTCATTTCTTCTTTCATTTGTTCAATGTAAAGATTTGATGCCCACACATCCTCTACTACTCCTAAACGCACCTTGTTCTTCACCAATCAGTCCTTCAGCCACTCGGCGCGCGCACTCTTTCGACAAAACACCAGCATAATCTTCCCTACAACAATCAAATAAACAATTCCCCTATAATTTCTACAGTTCCCTTTATCTCCCTTACCCCTTATATAAAGGGTACTATTAACTGCTCTCCTCCAAATCCTCGAAACTATACCCTCCATAAACTCTTTTACACAACAAATTCAAGATCCAATCAATCAACATCTTGCCCCCGTTCTTGATCATTTCACCAGTAATTCATCTATACCTGCAGATTTACCATTCTTCAACTTTCTAACTCTACCATTTTAAATAACACGGGGGGATAATAACCTCATCCCCAAATACCTATTCCCCCCCCCCCATTCTTGCACCATCAAACCCAACACACAGTCATTATCACCTCTTCATTAGTGCCAATATTAACAGCATTTTCAAAGCTGTCTTTTCCACACGTCCACTCTCATCCATTTCATTCAGTTACAAAAACACCATCCCTATTCATTTATTCCTGAGCCAGCTCCCGCTTATCTATTAATTTTAACCTTTCGCCACTTTCCTTTCCAGACAAGAGCTTCCTATTCCCTTGCTAAGTCTTTAACTCCCCATTCATCCTCCTTCCAAACGTTTATTTACCTTTCTTTCTCGTTATACTTAGAATTCTGTTCTATTCCCAATTCCTTTTCTCCTTTATAATTCCAAGCATCTTTCTTTTGAGTAATTCCATACCTTACTTAGTTCATCAACCACGCTTCGTTTTTTTACCTTTAGCCACTTTCATCACCTACCTCTTCCTTCATTTCACCACTCACTGTTTATCATTCTTACCTTCCTACTTTAGCCCACCCACATATTTCTCTTGCCACTGCTAACAATTGCTTCCTTCACTTGCTTCCATTTGTTCAGTTTCAATTGTTCACATTCAACTTGATTTATTATCAAGTGCTCTCACCATACTTTTCCTTTTAACTTTGTTCACAACTTCTCACTCATAATTTTACCACTTCCTTCCGTATCACTTCCTCTCCATCCAAGTCCTCCACCACTAACTTAAAAATTAAATATTAAAAAAAAATTTTACAATAGACAACATAATGATCCGAATAATCCCATTCCAAACCCCTCACTGATTTAACATCCAACAGACATACTTCAACATCTCTTCACCAACACAAAATCAATCATACTTTTCTCTTCGATACCATCTCTACTACACCAACTCTAGTATACTTATGCGATACTCTTGTGTTTAAAGAACACAATTTACACTCATACCTCTCCCCTCACAGAAAACAATCACCTTCCTTCAATTGTAAATAATTATCACCACCAAAACCACCTTGTAACCATTTTTTTTAGATATATATAATATAATAAATATTATATATATATATATTATATAAACGTAATATATATATATATAATATAATATATAATATATATAGTTATATTTATATTAATATTATAGTATATATATATATATAGATATATATATACACACATGATTATATATAAATCCGTATTAATAGTCATTATTTAGGCCTAGAAGGGGTATGGGTATTGCTACTACTGTATAATTTAAAACTTTCTTTAATATACATAAGAAGAGGTAATTTAAAAAAAAAAAAAAAAACAAACATTTTGTTTTAAAAAAAAACATGTTTTTTTTAAAAAAAAAAAACAAATTAAAAAAAACCGTTTTTTTCACAACCCTAGGCATGATGTATGCTGTTTTCCAGCTCTTCAGTATCCCACCAATTGTAAGAGTTGTAAGAGATGTTTAAAAATCTAGATGCCATGCATTTGCAATACTGCCACTGCTGTCCTTTAGAATTCTACCATATATTCCATCAGGACCTCCAGCTTTACTTAGATCAATATATTTTATGAAAGATTTAATTTCTTATACATCATTTTCAAATGCTGTAAGCCTATTTTTTACATGTCAAGCAAAAACTATTTGTCTCCAAACTATTATGCAATCTTTGCTCAGTAAAAACTGACACAAAATAAGTATTAAAAATAAGTAATAATTCCTTATTTGAACTTAACCAAAAATTTTCATGAACTTTAATTGGACCAACTGTCCTATTCTTACTTTAAATTTATTAAAGCTGAACACTTTTTCAAACCCTTATTTTTCTTTTTTGCTAAATTAATTTTTGCCTTTCTTATTAATTGATTAAGCTTATCTCTAGCTTTTTTGTAATTTTTGAAATCTAACTACGTACTACTACCCTTGAATTTTTTAAACAGCTGGACTTTTCATTGATTTTCTCGCATCTCTCTATTCCATCAACTAGGTTTGCTTTTAACCAAACTAATGAATATTAGTCAAAATTAATTGAAATATTCCCTCATAAAACAATTTTGGTCTTTAAACTCCTTATCACACAGTCAATTACATTAAAGCATGGATCAAAATTTGCTATAATCTCCATTTCTGAATTCTAAAATATTTTCCCTATTAACTTGCAATTGGGCCCAGGCTGTTAAATCTAATTATATTATCATCACTAGCCCCTAAATTCTCCTCAATTCTGACATCATCCATAATACTATCATCATTTGTTAATACTTTTAAAAGTGCTGTATGTCTTGTAGGTTCTTGGACCTCCTGATTCAAAAAGTCATCTAGTATACAATTAATAAATACAGACGGTAACAGACCTATTATGATTCATACTAGCCAAGGAATCCCATTGAGGGTCTGGAATATTAAAATCTTGTATTATGATTATGCAACTTTTCTTTATTGTGACATGCTGCCCCCAATTTCCTTCACCATTTCCCCATCTAATTCTGGACTCTGGTCAGGGGATATTTAAATATTCCTATTCTGAATGACTTGTGTGTAAAGATATCCACCCACACTGAGTCAATATCAAAGGATCAGATGTCAAAAGGTTAGGTATACAGAAAAATACTCTATATAAGCAAATTTTAATACCATAAAAGTGAACATATTTTGCATTTTTTGAAATTCAAATTGGTATGAAAAATCAAAATTTAATTATAATTTCATTGATGTCATTACATGAAATTATATATATATAATGAAAACTCATGATTTCATGTTAAATTTTTTTTTTTAAATTTGTGAATTTTTTTTATTAACCAATTGAAAGAAAGATGTCAAAAATTATATATACATGGGGGAAAAGTGAACACCCCCACATCTCAATATATACGGTATTTGTTATAGATACCTATATGTATGCCTGTATAAACATATACCTACAGTATATAGCTACACATAGTAATCAATGTTTTCAAATATATAAACTGGTAAATATTTATACATAGCTATATTTTAGATTTAAATTCATGTTATCTGTAAAAAAAAAAAAAAAAGTATCTTTTGTGAATTACTTATATATGTAAGTGCATTTTAAAAACCACTTGAAAAAAAGGTGTTTGACCTTAAAAATATGTCAACTAAATTTCATCTATACTGAAGTAGGTGTTCACTTTTATCCCACATTAATTAAATATTTTCAATGAGACTAAATCTAGTTTATTGAAACATTTTGTATCAATACTTGCACTTATGATTCATAAAAACAATTTGAAAATTTGATTAAAATTATTAAAATTGATTTGGTAATTGTGGAGCCAAGTGTAGTATGACAAAAAAATTGATCTTTTTTTTTTATAATCAGTTTTTTTTTATATATATCTTCCCTACCCATGCATGATGATGATGCAAACAGCGTTGCCATATCTAATACTTTCGGTTTAGGTCTGAAAACATTAAGGTTATGATTAGATATGTTAAGCTAACAAAGATTTACTGTGTATATGGATCGACGATGGCTTAAACTTAGACCTAACACATTATGACAAGTGAAATTTCATACAGAATAAAAAAAAAATTGTAAAAAGATTTTTTATGTAGCAGAGTTGCAATGGAAGTCTATTGAAACATCAAGTATTGGTAAAAAAAAAATATTTTGATACTATGCCTAGCTCCTCAATTACTGTTGATTTTTAAGTATTAACCTTAGAAATTTGTATTAGAAATTATTAAAACTAACGGAAAGTTTGGGGAAATATTTTTAAGTTCAAAATATTGCCTTTTTTTTTTGCTTAAATTTAAATAAAAATAAGTTGTAAACCTTAATTAATTAAATAATATATAAAAACTACGAGTTTTTATAATTTTTAAAGAGAATTATAATGAAAATGGTTAGGTAGTAGTGTTCACTTTTGCCCCGGATGAGGGTAAATGTAAAACAAATAGAGCAAATTTTTGCATTCAGTAATTTATGGAGTTTTACATTGAACCTCTCCCATAAGTTAATATGTTATTTTATATATATTTTTCAGGAATTTCAGTTGTTTAGCAAAATGATTTCAACACATAAACAGTAAATTTTAAAGAAAACATCTCTTACTGAATTGTATAAAATGTGTTACTGCAGCAAACTTATAAAAAATATAAAGATTCACAAATTTCAATATAAATGAATTTTAAATAGACTTAAAATCTGCAAAAGATTTGTTAAAAGGATCCATGATATTAGTAAAAGTAATAAAAAAAAATCTCAAAAATTGTTTTACTTTTTGTCAAGCTAATTATTTATTACAACTTGTTCCAGGGAATAATATTGGTAAAATGACGCTTGTCACAAAAATATTCAATTCTTTTAAAGTGTTTCAAAGCTTTATCTGACGTTATAAAATTAATGTTTAAAAATAAAAACTCATATGTTGCAAGAGCCTAGCCTGCGTCCTCGGTACATCATGAATTCCTTTTTCAGTTACCGCTTCTAGCTTACAGAGCCCGAAGAAAATCTAGCTTTCTTTACAAGTTGAATTTTTTAAGCAGAATTGCCAAGCAGATTTAAAATTGTCATAAAAAAAAAACACTTGACAAAATTGTATTCGGAAGACTACATTTACATTTGGTGATTGGTCTTGTAAAGTTTTTCCTCTAAAAGTTAACAATGG
Source organism: Trachelipus rathkii (assembly GCA_015478945.1). Classification (NCBI taxonomy): domain Eukaryota; kingdom Metazoa; phylum Arthropoda; class Malacostraca; order Isopoda; family Trachelipodidae; genus Trachelipus; species Trachelipus rathkii. The sequence continues at coordinate 4,938 of JABUQX010084950.1, read as the reverse complement.
AAAGCAATTGTATCAATGATGAAATTGTTAAACTTTTGAAGGTAAGTTATTATTTCCTTTTAATACTGCTGACACTGAGTGTTTACCATTTCAATATTGCACAATTTTAAATTTTTTATAAATTTGTTAACTAACTAACTTGCAATGATTTTTAATATTGAAAATTAAAGTACAAACAGGTACCATTTTACACATTGGTACATTTTACAACTTTTCACATTGATGAGTAATGACATTTATAAGATTTTGTAACAGTACAAAAAAATGTGGATTAGTGGGGGGGGGGGGGGGGAATTGAAAAACTTAAAGTTGGCATTCCAGTAACACTTGGTGCTTTTGTTTTTAAAACAAAACTCATTTATAAGTTTTCTCAACAAAATTCTTAGTGCATTTTATAAACCATATGATCATGATTTGGGTAGCCACATCATCCAAAGAGTCAATTATATGTTTGAAAGTCATATATTAATGTCATCCTATTATGCCACTGATTCACAAAATATTAGTGGAGAGGATGGATAATGATTTAAAGTTGTACTCTAGCAAAGGCTTTCATTAAAATTTTATTTTTGTCTTAATTAAGTATTAGTAGAAATAAAACATATGTTTAAAATATTTATTATAGTATATACTACAGCAAATTTTGGAACTTATTTAATTACACTATGAATTGATCTTGTTTTATGACTTTTCATTGTACGATCCTAATTACTGGAACCAAAAACGAGTAAATTGGGTCCTATCTGTATAAAATATTTATATGTTCTTCACCAATTATTTAATAACTATAAGCAATTTATATATTAAAGGTACTCAAAGAAACCGAAAATGAAAACCAACCATGGATGATGTGTGTTCCGTTACCCAGAGTTATGCAGATTCTCTACCAGACTTTATTTCTCAAAATAGATAATCCATCGAATTATGCAGATTTGCTTCCAGGAATTTCATTTTTTTCAGATTCTTCATCAGATTTGCAAAAATATCTTTCAACTTTATTAAGGTTTGAGGAATGTTAATTTCTTACCTCTACACAACGGTGCTTCGCTACTCCACTCTCGCTTTTCATAGTCAAATAGATTATACTCTCTAGCCGACCCGGCTCATCGATTTTGGCCGTGATTCCGAAGCTATATTAAATCTAGATGGACTACACTCGTGAGTCGGATCTTTATCCTTACCACTCATACTGCTGATTATCTTTGACATAATCAACAGCCTGAAAAGTAAAAAAACTGCGGTTGATAAAAAGAAAAAAAAAAAATTGGACTTATTCTGTGGTTTTCTCCTGGAATGAACTCTTGTGAGGTGTCTCCTGGAATGATCTCCGGTTTTGTAGACTTCACATAGACGATAGGAAAATTATTTAAATGATAAGAAAATAGCATGTTAAGAATCTAAAAACTCTTTTCAAAATTCTTAATCTAAACTAAACGTATAACGTTGAAAAAAACTATAAAATATTAAAAATAACATTAAATATAATTTCTTAAAAACATAATATTATTATTAAGTATGCAAGTTGTAGAAATTTAAAAATATAAATAAAAAATATACTAACCGCACTTAAACAATTTGTGATATAAACATCTTTAAAAAGCTTTTCTTCTAATCTTAATTTGTTGCTTATATTACGGGGATGTATATTTGACGCAGATTTTAGTAACGCCTATAAGCGTTCCGATCTGTTAAATTCCGTTACTGAGCTAAGCAAATTTTGTTTCAAGTTTCAAATTCAACGTTTGGAACACCTCTTTTCCTAAAGAAATCTGAGGGAAAAATATATATATCATTAGTAAAATATAAAACCTTCAAGTTGGATGAGAGAGAGAAGAGAGATCGAGAGAGAGAGAGAGAGAAGAGAGAGAAGGGGAGCGGGTGAAAGAGAGGAGAGAGACAGAGAAGGAACGAAGAGGAGAGAGAGTTAGAAGAGAGATGAGAGAGACGCCGGAGAGGGGAGTGGGGCGAGAGAGGCAGACAGAGGTGAGGGAGAAATGCGAGAAAAGAGAAGAAATGAGCAGGAGCACGGGAGGGGTGGAGGAAGAGATCTTAGATTTCCTTAAATTTCCTACATCGTAGAGAAGGAAAGAGAAAGGGAAAGAGATAAAGAAAACAGAATCTCTCTCTTTGGGGATAAACAAAATATTGAGAACAGAGCGTAGAGGAGAGAGTCCAGAGACGAAGGAACGATGAACGGAGAGAGGAGGAGCGACGAGACTGCGAGAGAGTGCTGAAGAGACGGCGAGAGGGAGAAAGGGGGCGATAGTACGACACGTAGGACCAGAGACGGAGAGACGGGATGAGTTCTTTGATGATGAATTGCTCTTAATATTGGAGACTGATGGTCGTGACCGACTGGATGATAGAATGATGAGAGCATGCGGGACGAAGAGAGGAGAGACAGACCTAGACCGAGTGATAGAGGAAGAGGAGAGAGAGAGAGGGACTCTTCATGTTCCTTTCAAGTTTGTTTCATTCTCTTCCTCACTTAATCTACCTATTTATCAAGATACTCCCATCTTATATCCTCTGGAGGAGAGGAGAGAGAGAGAGAGATAGAGAATAGAGGAGAGAGAGAAAGAAAGAGAAAGATGAGAAGAAGAAGAGAAAAAAAAAGAGAAGAGACAAGAGAGAAGAGAGGAGACGAGAGGAGAGAGAGAGAGAGAGAGAGAGGAGAGAGAGAAGAGAGAGAGAAGGAGATAAGAAAGATAAGAGATTGTTTTCATTTTTATGTCTTAAATACAAACCATTAATCATGCATGTAATGTTCCAGGAAAACCTTGTATTATTTACCGTGTTACACTGGAACATCTTTGCAAATAAAACTCTTGGCACAGCTGGTATGGCGGAGAGAACAGGGACTGTCAAACGATCAATAGTATATATGCTTTTTCTTTGAATGATATCTGAGAAAAAAATAAATAAATATATTTTAAAATCATTATCTTTATGCGCGAGAAACACTTTTGCACAAAAAAACCACAAGGAAAATGAAAACATTGATTTACCCGAGCACTTTACGTGTATGATCAAGCACTTTTCAAGGTTGATACCTGGAAAATGTGTGGAAAAAACACGAAAGTTGCTTCCACGAATCATCATATTTCATTTTCCTGTGTTGGTTCCGCTACTGATTCATCTGACTCTCCTCTTTCATCTGCTGTTATAGTTCTTCATATATAAATTTATCTGTTATACATGTTATAAATATATATATATAATATAATATATATAATATTATATATATATAGAATATAATATAGGTAGTATATATGTTATTTATATATTTATATTGAAGAAATCTTATTTTACATTTTAAGTAGCTAAAGATATTTAACAATTTATAAAAAATTTTAACCTTCATAAAACTCAAAAAAAATAATCTAACCCAAAATTCAATTTTTACTTACTAAACACTGGAATGTTATCAATTTCTCAAAAAGTCTGAAAAAGAAATAATAACCAAATGCTATAAAATAATTAATTTTCAATATATTAAAGTGTTACTATTCGAAAATTACTTTACTACTACAAAAAACAACTGACATTTACGATACATGATCCACATGTTATTAAACTATGTGCCACGACTCTATAATTATTACTTGACTCGTTGACACACTCTAGATTAGCCGCCTGCAAATATATATATATATATATATAATATATATATATATATATAATATATAATATAGTAAATATATTATATATCATATATATATTATTTATATATACTACATATATATATATATATATATGATAATATATCCTTCTTTTTTGAAGTTACCCAAGACTGGGGTAAAGTGCGTGACATGGCACGAAAAGAGAGAGTAATAGAAGAACATGACGCCAGTCGAAAGAAAGGCCCAGCCTTACCGCCTCCTCGGTACCTATTAAGGGAAAACTCGTTGCAGTCAGAAAATCCACCTTAAAGCTTCAAGGAAAACCTGACGGACCATGCATCTATGGCATACATCAAGGTAGGTTCATCCCATGCCCAGGTGGGCCACAAACCATGCCCCCTTACAAAACCCCGCATTCCTCCTGTTATGCACCTTATTCTCGCCTCTGCAAACTCACATTTCTCTCCCCAGAATTCCTTACTGACTCAATCCACTTTTTCTTCGGTCTCCCAGTCGGTCAGTTCCCAACACAACTCACCACAATACATCTGCTTAACCAACCTCACTGTACTCTCGTTTATTTTCTTTTTACTCCTTATCTTCACACCACACAACTCCCTAATGCCTTCATTCCTCTATTTTTATCAATACTTCTCACCACCTCTAACACGCCCCTGATATGTCTGTCTGACACATTGTCCTTCAGATCTAGTAAATTTTATTCCAGGACCCAGTTTCACTAATAACATTAAACAGGTGAATTATACTCAACAAACTCTAAGGTGCATTTAAGATTAGTCCCTTACAACCACCAAAGATTTAATTGCACAGCACCTTAATTACCAATTCCACAACTTCCTACTAACCACTCTCGCATCATCCTTCCCCTTTTCATTCAACATATATCATAAATATTTAAACTCAGAACCTTGTTCCAGTTGCCTCCCACCCCAATCTAAGCATGGACCCTTCCATACTCGGTATAAAAATAAGTGGCTAGCCCAGGACTAACAGCTTTACATTATATAATATATTATAATATATATATTTATATATATAATAAATATATAATACTAAATAAAAAATATAATAATAAATATTTAATAATAATAATATAATAGTATAATTAATATATATATAATATATATATATATATAATATAAATATAAAAAATATATATAACTATAATACGGGATAAACCTATGGATACAGCAAACACAAGATGGCATTGCTATTATATGGTACCTTAAGCTATCAAAGAACGTGTGAACAACTATTTCCTGGAACATGAAATTAAATACATAATAGAACCTTC
>JABUQX010084949.1:30000-32500 GCA_015478945.1 Trachelipus rathkii | reverse complement strand
GGAGAACGACCACAAGAGAGGAGAGTAGAATACAGTTAGCTAAGTGGGAAAGACTCGAAGAGACCGACAAAGAAACAAAAGAATATGAGAGTAGATTTGAGTGAAGGCCGTATTAAATAAGATAAAGGCTGCCAGATTAAAATGGTGTGGACACCTGGAGAGACTGCAGGAGGAGAGAGTGGTCAAGAAGAGATGAGAGTTAGGGAACGAGACCGAGATTAAGACCTAGGAAGAGATGGGAGAGCTCGATGGAGGACTCATTGAGAAGACAAGGAATGCCGTTGATTTGAAGGCTGAGAGATGAGGGAGTCCTTGAGGATAGAGGAAGATATAGAAGAGCGCTGACTCGCTGACAGTGTCATGACCTTTCCTGGGAGCGGTTAACTTGTAATATATATATATATATATATATAATATATATAGGAAAGATATATATTAATTATTATATATATTATATATAAATATAATATTAATATAATATTTAATATATTTTTATTTATATAGTATGTTATTATATAATCATTTTCAGTCATTGTTATATATTTTTATAATTGTTGAAATTTGTTTTGAAATATTCAAATAATATATTAAAATATGAAATCTAATTAATAGGTTAATTTTTCCATGATATAAAGAGCCTTGAAAAGCTGTTATACGATCTCTCTTGTTCTAACTAATTAATAATACAGTATTTTTTAAAGTTTATTTAACAATTTGAATATATATATTATATAATATTATAACTATATATATATATATATAATATATATATATATATATATATATTATATATTATATATAGATTTATTATATTATTATAATATATATATATATAGATATCTTATTGTTACCTTAATAAAACAATTTATACAAGCTGAAAGAAGTGAACTTTTATTGAAGAACCTTATTATTTAAAAATAAAAAAATCCAGATAATTCTTTGATAATATTTTATACAAAAAAAATTATAATATAATATATATAATATTTTTTAATATATATTTATATATATTATTATAATTAATAATATATATAATTAATTATTATATTATTTATAAATAATAATAATTTTATATAAGTATATAATATATTTATATATATAATAATATATATACATAATATATATATTAATATATATACTTAATATATTATATATATATATATACTATATATATATATATATAATATAAATATATATTATATATTTAATATATTATATATATATATATATATATATATATATATATATATATGATATTATATAATATTATATTATATATAATTATATATTATAATATTGTTAAATGTATATAAATAAATATTATATACTAAATAATATATTACTATAATAATATATAATAATATATTTATATATATATATGATAATATATATATAGTAGTATAGTATATATATAATTTATATATATATTATAATATAATTATATATATTAATAATATTATATATATATATATAATTATATATATTATTTATTTATATTATATATTAATATATATATATTATAATATATTATATATATATATATATAACATATATATATTATATATTATATATATATATGATATATATATATATATATATATATATTATGTATAGTATATATTTATATTAATATATTATATTATATATTATATATAATTTATATATATATTATATATATTATATATTATATATATACTATATTTAATTATATATATATATAGATAATATATAGTATATATATATATATAAATATAATAGTAATATAAATACATATAATAAATTTATAATATATATATTATATATAATATATATATATATATATATACAAAGACCTTAACTAGGAAAGCAAAAATTTTGACCCAATATATATAAAAAGAATATTTATTTATATATAATATAATTGACAAATATAATATATTGTTTAAAAATTTAATTTATAATCCTAATATGTTATATTTATTTTTTTTTATATAACAACCATTTAAAATGTGATGTCAATAAATTTATGTATTTAAAATAGTTTTTAAAAAAAAATAAATTCATGAGAATATAGTCTAAAAAAAATTCTGTTAAACTTTCAAAAGTTTTTCTGTAATAATAATAATAATAATAATAATAATAATAATAATAATAATAATAATAATAATAATAATAATAATATAATAAAAATAATATATATTTAATATATTAATAAATTATTAAATAAATATATATAATAATAACATATAATAATAATAATAATAATAATAATAATAATAATAATAATAATAATAATAATAATAATAATAATAATAATAATAATAATAATAATAATAATAATAATAATGATAGCTGTTAATTTTATACATTGATTTTTATTATATGGGGAAAAAGAAAAGCATTGAAACTAAGGCCTTCATTCTTTTCTCTTTCCTCAATTTACAATTTTATTGTAGTTACTTTTACGTGACTTGTGAATTGTCTATGTAATGAAAAATAAATAAAAGGGAAAAAATGTGTT
>JABUQX010084949.1:17500-25000 GCA_015478945.1 Trachelipus rathkii | reverse complement strand
TTTCCTTTTACAATTAATTCATGTTTAAATAATTCATCATGCATTAAGTTTAGTGTTTTAAGAGCAGTTCAAATCTCTTGTATCGGAATTCTTGCTTTTCTTGATAATAATATTTCCTGAAACCTAAAATCCTTATCTTTTTTCTTGAGTTCACTAACGTTGCAAGTAATGCATTCTCAGGATGAGCAAAGTATTGTTGTTTTCTATTACACGCTCCATAATCATAGTATGTTTTATGTCCACGTTTTTAAGAAGGTGCATCAAATACCAAAAATTACGTGCACGTTGATGTGACTTTATCCAAAACCACTCCGACGTGTAAACTTCATTATTATATTTACTAGCTTGATGATCTTTGCTTGGAAGTTTTGTTGAAAGCGCATATATCGTAAGAATCTGTTTGCTTTTCTTAGCCATCTGGAGATTTCTTGGTTACTGATGCGATAGTTCTCTGAATTATATTATCTAATGACATTATTTATACAAATATTTTGTAGTGCTAATTCGCTTAACAGATATTCGGGGATTTTTTTCAAGTGCTGTTTTACATGTTCAAAATCAACTATCTATAGCTTATATGCATCTTCAATTTTATTTCGTAAATTTTATAACCGTAAGATCCTGTTTGCTTTTCTTAGCCATCTGGAGATTTCTTGGTTACTGATGGCGATATGTTCTCTGAATTTATACTAATGCACATTTCATGCAAATATTTTTGGTCAGTGCTAATTTTCCTTAACGATATGTTGGGATTTTTCGGTTCTGTTTACATGTTCAAAATCAACTATCTACAACTTATTTGCATCTTCAATTTTATTTCGAATGGTACTCTTAAAAGTCTTTGGTCCTGATGTTTGTCCATCAATTGCCTCGAATATGTGTCTGAATGGAAGTTCATTTGCATTTAAGAAATAAAACTAACCACTGTATCGATCTTTCCATATATATTTCAATCATTCACAAAACTCCACCAACTTTTTCAATGTTAACTGGAGTCCTATCGCAAAGAACAGCTTTAAGTAAAGGAAATATCGCTATTAGAATCAGTTAAGAAAGTTATTACTTCATCAGCAATACGTAGGGCTTTGCCAGAATCTGGTGTAACATGAATCATGTAAATATCATCTGGTTCTTTTACAATATCATAATATTTTTCCAATTCAGTTCCATCTTTTCTTTTGGTTTCATCTTTTTTGCCGTCAAATCCAATGAATTCAATTTGTGTGTCTTCTAGTTTCATTTTGATAGCATTATTTTTGCCAACACGTTTCCTCTCTATTTTAACTTTTGATCTATCAAATATATGACTTTCATTCAATATCCCTATATCCTTTAATGCTGCATTGACAATGGCAGTAGTGGCCCTATAGCTAACCCGAAACCTTTCAGCTGTTATTGCTAAATGTTTATATACAAATCTATTCTAAGAATTTTCCCTTAGTTCAAGTTCTGAAAGAAATTTTTCATCATTTCTGATTTTCTCTATTTCCAATGTTTCTTCTTCCATAACATCAAAGTTTAATCCTGTGTTGGTTGAAGGGCTACAAATTTCTACAGCTAGGGTACTGATACTGCTACCGCTACAATACTTACCCCTGCCTAGACTTACAATAGATTCAACATTTAACCTTTCCAATTTTTCTTGCGTCCTACTTTTCGCACCTGTTGCTGCTTTATCAATTTTCCTAAGTTAATTCTCTTTCGTTTTTGGCCTACAAAGGATTTCCATTCAATAATAGGTATTCTAATTTCTCATCTACAAGTAATTTTTAAATTTGTTTATAATAACAACTTTCTCCAGATTTATTCCACGTTCCGTGCAGCAATTTTATAAATATCTTTAGTGGTTACCGAACCTTTCGATGCTACTCTCTCTCTCTCTCTCTCTCTCTCTCTCTCTCTCTCTCTCTCTCTCTCTCTCTCTCTCTTCTTCTCTCTCTCTCTCTCTCTCTCTATTCATACCAAATAGATAATGTCTAACAATATCTGCTTCTGAAGGAAATAATATGGCGGAAATTCATTTGGATGTCCAAATATCGAATTGTAGGTTTTATTTCTAGTACACATTATTTATTAACATTTAAAATTTTAAATAATTATTTGCATTAAACAATAGTATCTGAATATATATATATATATATATTATTAATTACTATATATATATATATATTATATATATATATATATATATATATATTATATATATTTATTATATTATATATATATATATTTATATTTATTATATATTATATAATTATTATATATATGTTATTGATATATAAATATATATATGCATATTTATTTATATATATATATTATATATATATATATAATATAATTATATATATATTATATATAATATATATATATACTATATTAATTATATATATATATATATATATATATTATATACATTCAGTGATGGGGAATCTGATCCAATATTTTCACGGTGCTGATTTGGAATCGGATTCGAAACATTTCCAGCACACATACGGATTAGGATTCGGATTCGAATCCGAGTCTGTGTATTTCTTCGGATTCGGATTCGAAAATTTTTACACATACGGATTCGGATTCGCAGTCGATCCGATCTGGATTTGAATCCGGTCTATTTCTTGTTTCCAGTGTACCAAAAAATCACAGAAAAATAATAAAAAAAAACGAAAAACTTAGATAAAATTGATACTATTTGGAGCCGATCAACAGGAGTGCTGTAGAGTCATCCAGATGCATAATTTCTATTTATTGGCTAATGTAACGGCATCAGAAAATAGTTTATCCTGAAACATTGGAAAAGCTAATTTAATTAGAATTGTTAAAAAAAAATTTAATTTTAATTTTTAAATGGATGTTTATTGTTAATTATGAAACGTTTTAAGCTAGTTACAAAATCATAAATACAATATGTAAACTTTTTACAATTTATAAAAGGTAAGCTTAAGAAATTAGATTCAATTTTATAGGCAGTTAAAGCTTTAATAGAATTTATTACATATAATATATATATAATATTATATATAATATATATATATATATATATATATATATATATATTATATATATATATTATATATAATATATATATATATATAATATATATATATTAAATATTACAATAGAATTATTTAATGGAAATAAACTTGTACTAAAGGCGTACAAAAATTAAAATGAAAAATTTTATTTTTATATTCCATAAATATTAAAAGAAATATGTCATATTTGGTTGGTTGTATTTATTTTGTAAAAAAAATTCATTGACGGATTCGGATTCGAATATTTCCACACACACGATTCGATTCGAATCAAAAAGTTTGCCGGATTCGCATCACACCATAACACCACCACAGCACACAAACCACACACAATATATATTAATATATATATATATATATATATATATTATATATATTATTATATATAATATATATTATATTATATATATATATTACTATATAATAATATATACTATTAAACACTAATAGCATCAACCATGAAAACTGAGGCATATTGAAAAAACGAGATTCTTGGCACCACAAAAATATTACAGAAACTTGCTTTCAGCATCCCCATTTGTGCACATATGTATGTTGTATGTATGGTATGATAATGTATGTTGATGTATGTATGTTGTATAGTATGTATGTATGTATGTATGGTGCTATGAGATGTGTGTGAAAACGTTTGTATGCTCCATTGCTAACAGAGATGAAGTAAATTACACATGGACATTTTGAGATTGATTTAAAAATCGAGAATAAGGTAAAAGTGTGGTAATATGCACGAGGGGTAGGGGGTACCGCAAAACTTTGAAATTATACACATAGTATTAGCGCAGTTTTGAAAAATTTCAAAAAAAGGTATGTTTTGCCCCACCTTATTACTTATACTATATATATATATATATTATATATATATATATATATATTATATTATATTATTTATTATATAATATCTATATATATTATATATATATTATATATATATACTATATTTATAATATTTTGAACATTTAAAGATGATGACTCCGTTTATAGGGGAAAATTTTCGATAAGAAAAAGAATTTCGAGTATATTTTCTTTATTGTGGCCAATTGTATTTTAAGCGTATTTTCATTTTAATTTTAGAATTAACAAAGTTTCTATTATTATTATTATTAAATATTATTATTATTAACTTTAACTATTTTTTGATTTTTTATTTTCTATCTTTTTTTTTTTCTTTTACTTTCCATTATTGTCTTCTTTATTACTTTTTTATTTTTTAAAAATCACAATTATGTTAAATATTGTTTTAAAATATAGGGGGCAAAGGGCCTTCCCGGATAAAATAAATATATAAAATATCAAATATCAATTTATATTATCAAGGGTTTTACAAACTTTACGTCTTCATCAATTTACTGAAATAATAGACTAAGCACGGCTAAGCTTCTCATTTTTAATAAAGACTATCAGGATGTGAGCAAAAAATATATATATATTATCTATAATATTATATAATTATAATATTATTTATATTATATATTAATTATATATATATATATATATATATATATATATAATCTATAAATATTATTATATATATATATATATATATATATATTATTTTTATATATATATTATAATATTTAATATATTAATATATATATATTATATATATATATATATTTATATAAATATATATATATATATATATATATATATATATTATATATATATATTATAATATATATATATATTATATATAATATTATTATATATATATATAAGTATTATATATATATATATATAAATATATATTTTATATATTATATTATAATATATATATATATATATATATATATATATATATATATATATATTATATATTATCATTTCTTTTACTTTTTGTTAATATTAAATTAAATAATTTGAAAATCCAGCATTTACTAATGTATTTACCTCAATCATTGAAATTACAGTTACATTTTTATTGATTTCGTTCTGGAGTCACACATATTATAAATGCCTATATACTTATCATTTATAAATATATATATATAATATATTATATTATATATTATATATTATTATATATAATATTATTACTATATATTTTATTATATATATATATATATAGTATTATCTACTATATATTATATATATTATATTAATATATATATTATTATTTTATAATTATATATATAATATATATATATTATATATATATATATATTATATTATATATTATATATATATATATTATATATATATATTATATATATATATATATCTATATATTATATATATATATATTATATAGTCAAGGATCTCGAAAGCATATGCCAGTAACTAAAAAACTATAACAGCTAATGGAAAATAAATAACATTTTATTAATCAGGAGACTTTTTATCCATGAATTTTAAAAAAAGAAAAAAAAAATAACGCTTTTGAAAAATTTTAATTGTTATAAAGTTGGAAAAATCTGTACGATAACGATCATCATTTTTTTGAGAAGCAGCAAGGAGCTCTTGTGATTATTATTTTTTTTTTTTAACAAGATATTAAGACTTTAGATGCATAATAGCTTTTTTTTTTTTGTGGGGGGCATGCGACTTTTCGCAGAGGTAACATTTAAATGAGTTTAATTAATATATATATATATATATATAATTATATATACTATATATATATATATTATTATATATATTATTATATATATATATAATATATATATACTAATATATATATATATAATAATATAATATAATTTATATTAATATACTATTAATATATATATATATTATATATATATATATATATAATATATTATATATTATAATATATATATTATATATATATATATATAATATATATATATATATAGTATATATATATTTATATATATATTATTTTATATTATCTTATATATTATTATATATATATATATATATATATATATATTATTATTATATATATATTATTCTATATATATATATATTTATATAATATATATATAACTATATAATATATATTTATAAATATATATATATATATATTTTATCATCTATATATATATATATAATATTATATATATATTACTACTAATTTCTCATAAGAACTTACCATAGTTTTATAAGGTCAATTTCAGTTTCTTGCTTTTTGATGAGGTGAATCAAATACTTTCATGCTGATTCTGTGCTGAAGATCTCAGATGATTTGACAGGTTAAAGCAGACTGTAAAGAATGTGATCTCTCCAACACTATTCCGCAATCATTTAGACGCCTTAATGTTATGAAAGGTTTTTTCATGTTGCGTGGATCGGCAATACCTGCTAAGATATTCCAGGAGAGTAACTAATGTTAAGAAACGCTTCTCTTGTCACACGTTAGCAAAGCACCGATCGCAGTTTTTGTTTTTTTTATTTTCTAGCGCCATTACGCTGTCAGAGACACCACTCTCCTTTGTGTAGTGTATACTCGTGAGGGTCTGGAAGGTCGTCTTTATAAAAAGAGGATGTTTTTTCAATATGCTTATAAAGTACACTTTTCTGGTAAATATACTGAAGTGAATGATAGTGGGTTTCATGCGAGAGAAATCGATCAGTCACGAAAAATCAGATCTCATAAACGAGAATAAAACTGGGATGCGGTATATGATTAGGGATTGATTTAGGACATTATAAGATGTTCTGGAACTTGGTAGTTCTTGGAATTGTTATTTCAATACCTAAGCTGGTCGCATACATTTTTAGCTTGTGTGAATATGTTTTTAAACTCTGTGTTGATTTTGTCTATTTTTTCGGACGTTGAATATGTCTTTTCACTAGTTTTATTGCATTGACATGTCCAAATGGACATCTGTAACTGTTTTGACAAGGTTTAGGTTATTCCAAGAATTACTTAAAACGAATAATGTTATTATAAATTCAAATTATGAATTGAATTTAATCAACGAAGTACGCTTTCTGTGGATAATATCACAGGCCTTTCTTTTATTCTTTCTTCATGACAAGGAATTGGCTCAAGAGTCTCTTTAAAAAAGGAAAACCGCTTCATGCCGTTCACACCACGTCTCGCACATCTTTTTGATCCTTTTGTTATTTTGGTTACTAGAAATCTTTTATTTTATTTCCAGAAGGTTTGTGCGCTTCGGACTCGATCGAAAAAAAGTGCACATTTCAGAGATGAAATCCTAGACGTTTAGAACTGCTGAATTTTTTAGAAGAGTCGAGAGACATGATTAACTAATGTTGGCTACATCAATGTGTGCTAATAGAGCTTTAGCATACTATTCGAATATCAGATTGGCCTCTCGGAAATTCGCCTCTTGGAAGAGGCTCCATATATCTTGGCTCTTAAATTTTCGAGTTTTAAAACCAAGATAGCCGAGTATCTCCAAAATACATTTGCTAATGCTTTCCCTGAGATAATCATAAACCGGAACAAATGATAAAAAATCTCATTCTTAAAGTAGAAAGGAGTATCACGTCATCACTACAATACGCGGTACCTTAACAC
>JABUQX010084949.1:7500-12500 GCA_015478945.1 Trachelipus rathkii | reverse complement strand
TTCAGTCAAATAAATAAAGTAAATAAACATATATCTTCCTTATAATAGTCCAATATTAACTAACAAAATCTATAATTGTAAGGAATATTCGCCTTTCTTGGATATACAAGAAAATATAAGTTACACTAACAGAGGGAGATAGATAGAAATGGGTCATTTTTGATAGAAGGGTTATGGACAAGCAAGTAATGAAATGAGACGGCAAGTATGGAGGGTTCATGTTGGGGAATCTGAAGATATGTGAACAGATTGCGGGTCTGGGCGACTGCATTTATATATATATATTATATATATATATATATAATCTATATATATATATATATATATATATCTATATATTATATATATTTTATATTATTATATATATATACTATACGGTATTATATATATATATATATATATACATATTAATTAATATATTATAATATATTATATATATAATATATATTTATAATATATATATATAGTATATACGTATATATAAAATATATTATTTATATATATATTATTATATATATTATATATATATATATATATTATATATTTATATTATTATATATATATATATACATATTATATATATAATATATATATTTATATATATATATATATATATATATATATATATCTATTATATATATATATCTATTATATAATAATAATTATTATATTTATATTATTATACTATATTATATATAATATATATATTTATATATAACTTATATTTATATATTAATATATACTATAATAAATATATTATATAATATATATTATATATATTATATATTTATTTATATATATATATATAATTATTTATAGTATATATATATATATATATATATATATAGATATATTATATCACTCCATGGTTGGTCTGGTTATCATATTTTAAATGTGTAAAGGAATTTTGATGACGAAATGAATATTCAGTCAAAAAAAAAAAAAGTATATAAAAAGATTTCCTTAGATTATATAGTCTTAATATTATATAACAAAATTAAATGTTGTGAAGAATATTCTGTTTCTTGGAATAGAGAAATAGAGTTGACTATTAAATGGGAGGATTCAGACAAGATATGTGATAACTTTTAGAAATTGTTATGGACCATAGAGTAGGAAAATGATGATGGGAATGGGGTCCAGTTGAGGACAATCAATGAAGATATGGTGAACAGATTGCGAGGTATGGCGACGGATAAATTTGCAGATGAGAAGAGGATCCTGTGACATGTAGTGGCTGTGAGTGATATTTGTGTGGCCAATGCGGAGGCGTGCATTTGTAACCTCGTACAAGCGCTTTTGTCGGTGAAAGGAAAACTACTCACCAATGCTCGGCTTTATATTTCTTCGCTAATCACTCACCCATTACTCCTGCCAGTAAGACCGGAAGCCTTGTGGTGAGATTCCAGGGATATCATCCAGTTGATGGAGGCGACAATGTAAATGGCTAAAGATGTCTAGAAATCTTTATTAAAGAAGGGGCGACCATTCTGGCCTCTCTCTCAGCTATTTGTTGCCAGTTTCCCCTACGTGAGAGGGGGTCCAACATTATGTAATTTGTTTCTTGCGAGTGCGAAAAAATTGTTGTACAGCTGATTGTGATTTTAGAATAGGGGAGGCACTCATTTTAGCCATTAATTCAGCCGTAAAAATTAAGCATAATGGGGGGAGGGTATGGGAGAGGTTGCCGTCAGGGAAGACGGCAGTCACACTTACACTGTCCCCTGTTTTAGATCCGTCAGTTAACGATGGTGTAAATCACGTGATGGGATGAGATAGGAATGATACCTTTAACAAGACAGGATGAAGAGTGGCTAGATTTGGAGAGACGAGTAGGACATGCAGATGGTGGGAGTAGGTAATAAACAAGGTGCTAACCCTTCATAAGAGAACGGCAGCACTTTTTGCAAAGGCATGTTGAACCTTAAGGATGTTATAAACTGTGTTGGCAAAAGGGCAGTAAAGAAGATTCTAAGGTATCTCCCGTAGAATCGGTGTCAAAGCAGACGGTATAGGGATTGAAAGGAGAAACTTGTGCATGAATATATAATATATACTATTTATTATATTATATATATATATATATACTATATATATTATATATATTTATTATATATTATATAAGAGAGAGGAGAGAGAGAGAGAGAGAGAGAGAGAGAGAGAGAGATTAAATTTTTATTCATTTCTACATTTTCCTACACTATTATTTTCACACTAAAGGTAAAGGTAAAGGATGGGCGTGGGATAGCCTCAACATCGGTACACTTAATTCTTTGTACAAGCCACAATGTACTATAGTCTGAGTGGACATTTGAATTAATAGAGATATCAGCTCCATTCTTGATCCATCAGAATCGAACTGGGCCCCTCTCGTTGCAAGCGAGTGCCTCTACCACTGAGCTAGGAGCGGTACTGTAGTTTGCGTGGGCCATAGTCTTTATTTGCCTTGCGAATTTTATAGTAGCCTACGGCGTAAACTGCGATGAAACGAAGTTACTGCCAGTGGAATATAGTTAAAACTCTATAGGAATATTTAATATTTTGCTGATCTATATTTTTTTCATAAAGACGTAGTCATTTTTTTGTATAAACTTCATTAAACTTGCTGTGATTTTTTATAAAATCCGGTGATATATATAGTTATATGATATATATATATATTTATATGTCATTATATATTATATTTATATTGATATATATTTATATATATATATATATATAATAAATAGGCTTGGGTTCAAGTACTTTTTTTCAAGTACAGTACAAGACAAATATCTAGAATTGTTACAAGTAAAAGTCAGTACAAGTAAAGTACTAGACTGTGTACAGTAACAGTAATGGTATAAGTACAGTAGTATTTTATGAAACTTGCATATATACTATTATATATATAATTTATATTATAATATATATATATAATTTATATTTAATATTATATCTTATATCATAACCATCATCTTTCTCCCAGTTTACTGGAGTAAGGTGGTAAGCATGCACAGGAAAGAAAAATAGTAGAATAATAAATGCAGCAAGTAGAAAAGAAAGCCCCTCCCTACGCCTTTATACAATTAAGTGAGAACTCGTCGAGTCAGAAAATTCACCCTAGCGCTTCAACTGGCTTGCGATGGATCCTCAATCATGAATTTCGTCAGTGTGGGGTTTCATAACTGGCCAGGTGGGTAACACCATACTTTCCTCACAAACCGCAATAATCCTGTTATAACCTTTTCTGCTCTGAAACTCAGCATTTTTCCTCCAGGTATTCCTATTCTGACTCCCAATTTTTTTTGCGGTCTCATCCGTGATGCAACAATCAATATACATCGTTTAAAACAACGCGACTATATCCATCTTTCCATGAGCAACATCTCAAGTCTTTATTTATACTCTATTTCCCTTCTTCCCACACGAAACACTCTCTATACGTTGCATTACTCATTTTATCTTTGCTTTTCAACTAACACGCCCTTAGATTGTCCTTGAAACATTGTACTGCTAATTATACTTTATTCAGACCATAGTCCAGCTACTATCATTAAACGATTATAACTCCCCTATGTAACACCTAGTTAACTCAAGACTTCGTCTCTTTTACATCACCACGATTTAATTGCCACCGGAGTAGTGCATTCAAACTTTTCTATACACTGCATAATAGCTCCTTTCATTCAGTAAATCTAATTTTATTAAGAACGTTTCCCAATGTTCACAATCTCATAATTCACCGAGGACTGTCCTACCAACGACCCATAACCTTACTCTTATCTACGTTTACTTTAAAACCCTCATTTTCAACACCTATCGAATCTCTACTACATTCTTTATAAATCTCTTAGATTCGCCACAAGCAAACAATCCATACTAATAATAGGGTTGGCCACTCCACTCTTTCTTTCCATATTCTAACTATCCCATTGTCAACCCCCTATTCTAATTCTTTATTCTCATAATCCAATTGGTCGCAAGGGGACACAGACATCACTGTTCTTCGCTATTAATATTAACAAGATACTTTCGACTCCTATTTTATGTTTTACACACGCTTATTTATTTCTAAGAACACTATTCTGACCCCATCTTGATTATTTCCATCCACATATCAATTATAACAAGGGGGACAATAAAATCTGTTTCACTCGCCTATTAATATTAACCATCCTTTTAACTATTATATTCTTACACACGCTTCATAATAGTCATACATACTTTTGATTCCATTCCAAAGCTTACACCACACGATTCACAACACTCCATATAGCTTCCCTATTATCTATAATACGCCCGTTGCAAATCCCAAAATTTTAGAATACAATTTAATCCCTTCCTCTCCTCATTATCAATTCATTTGTTTGCATGTAAGATCCCCTCTTCACTTCTAAACGCACCTTGTTCTTCCAAATAGTCCTTCATTCGACGCACTCCCTTTTGAGCAAAAAATACCAGCATATTCCTTCCCTACAACACTGAAATATAAATATTATTTATATACTTACGGTAACTATCCCTTACCCTTATTTAAGGGTACTAATATTGCTCCCCTCCAATCCCTCGGAATTATACCTCCCATAACGCTTTGTTATACAACTTTTAAATACCCATACAATAACATCTGACTATATATATATTATAGTTTATATATTAGCTATAATATAATAAATATATTATTATATATTATATATATATATATATATATATATATATATATATATATATAATATAGGTTTTTGTGCGGTGAATCTGAATAGAGTTTTGAGAGGATTGGTAGAGAGAGTTGGCAGGGTGTGTAAAGGTAGGGGTTTGAAAGTAAACGATAGATAAGAATTAGGTTAATGGTTGTGATTGAGGACAGTCCCTCGGTGTGAAGTTATGCTAGATTGGTAAGCAGCTGGAACAAGTGACTGATTTTAAAATATTTAAGATATATATGTTGGCACGAAAGATAACGGAATGATGCGAGGGTGTGTATAAAGTTGTTATTGCAAGAAGGATGGATGGTGCAA
>JABUQX010084949.1:0-2500 GCA_015478945.1 Trachelipus rathkii | reverse complement strand
CTATTTGGGTTATATATATATATATTATTTAATATATTATATAATATATATATTCTATATATATTATATAAAAGTAATTATTAGTATATATATAATATTCTATATATGCATTGCATAAGTCAATTGCTATTTAACAATTGTATTAATGTTATATTTTTTACCCTTTTGTAGTTTTTCCATCTAATGCTTGCCATTGAGTTAGATTTACTGGGTTTTTTTTTTTTATCTTCCTATTTGGAATAGGTAATCTTTGTCGAAGTAAACCATACGCTACCGTGTTACTGGTTGTTAAATTCAATGCATGAGAATATATGCTATGCCTTTCTTCTTCCTTTTGCCAACATATCTTATTTAAACCAGGATTTTCCTTTTTTAAGCCCCATCCATTGTTCAATAAATCCCCGTATTGCTATTGTGCTTCTAATGTTTTTTGGAGCATTTTCATATGCATTTATTGAATGCCGAATGCCACATGATTGAAAGGAAAAGTTCCCTATACTTGTGATATAATTTTTTTATTTCTATGTTTTTTCTTTAAAATTTTTATTTTTTTTTTTCTCGTTTTCCTGATAGTCGTTATTGTATTTTCTCCATTTAATAAAGATTGTATAATGATATGATTTGTATAATAAATATATGATAAATTTATATCTATATTTAATGGGTAACTGATTCCATCGATGATATTAAAATATAAAGTTTTTATTAGTGGTCCTTAATAATTTGAAAACCTTTCCAATTTTAGTAGGATCAGTATAATAAATCTGCCACAATGTATTAAATTTCTTTTCAGGATCTAATCTACTAAATATTTTATATATTTTTTATATTAATATTTCTCATTCAATGTTTAATTTTTTTTCCAGAGTTTTATGCTTATTTTATAATCGTAAGAGTTTTTTTCCATTTAAGATCATTTTCTCTGAAATAATTTGGAGACTTTTTCTTTCTAAAGTTTATTTAAGTTTTGAAGGTTCTCAGGTCATATATAGGAGATACTGCTTTTTATCCGATTGCTTGGTATTAAACCATATCTTTACCGTCTTATTTAGTTTTTACCATTTTATTATAGTCAGTTTGATGGGCTTATTTATATTATATATATCTATATATTATAATATATATATATATTATTATATATATATATATATTAATATATAATATTTAATAATATATATATTATTCTATATATATATATATACTATTGTTTATATATTAATATATTTAATATTATATATTATATATATATATATATATTTATATATATATATTTATTAGTATATATATTAATATATATTATATATATATATAAATTATATTTATATACTATATATTATATCTATAATATATATATTATTTATATTATAGTTTATTATATATTATATTATATATAGTACATATTATATATATATATATATATATTAATATATTTATATTTATTATATAATATTATTATAATATAGTATATTATATATTTTATAATATATTTATTATTATATATAGTATTATATATATATATTATATATTATATATATATATATTTATTTTAATTTTATATATATATTGTATATATATATTATATAATGATTCATAGTCACTTTGTTTATGAAGAAAATATTAAGAATTAATTATTTGTTTTTCCCAAATACTTATATTTTATAACCTAATAACCTAATTATTATTCATTTTACGAATTGTTGATAGAAATTTGAAAGATTAAGTATTATCGTTCATAAAATTATTGAGTTATAGAAGCATAATGCTTAGTTATTAGTAATTTAAGGTTTTAGTATCAGTTAAGTTTATTCTCTCTCTTCTCTTTCTCTCTATCTCTCTCTATCTCCCTCTCTTTCTCTCTCTACTTCTCCTTCTCTCTCTCTGCTCTCTCTCTTCGTCTCTTCTTCTCATTCTCCTTCTGTTATTATATATACTAGTATAATATATATATTATACTTTATATATATTATATTATTATAATATATATATTTTTATTATATATATTATATATAGTCTATATTTATATATATATCTAGTATTATATATAATATATTTTATATAATATATATTATATATATATATATATATAGTAATATGGTATATTATTTATTTAATTATATAATTATATATATATATATGAATAAAACAGATCATTTCACCAACTAACTCTAAGAAGAAGAGTGTTTAGTGAGTTATGAAGAAAATTATACAATAAAGAGTGTTAACCTAAACTTGAGTATAGAGTGTTTTAACAAGTAAATATTAATTGATGAAGATATTTATCATGATTTAGTATAATTTTTTTTACCCAACGTGGTCATCGCAAACGACATAGTCGCGTACAAGGACCCGGGTTTCGATCTTAGTCCGATTCGAGGTAGAAAGTATCTAGAACTTTTTATTAAAGAAAAAAAGACAAAGAAAATGTTACGAGTTAGATGTTACTATTTAAAGATTGTTTTTTTATATATACTAAACTCTGAGATCATTTAACGGTTTAGGA
>JABUQX010084948.1:20000-30592 GCA_015478945.1 Trachelipus rathkii | reverse complement strand
ATACACACACACACACATTACACACACACACACACATTAATACACACACACACACATTCACACACACATTCACACACACACACACACACACATTACACACACATTCATACACACACACACACACACATTATTATGTGTATAATAATAATAATAATAATAATAATTTAAGTTACATGCACAAGTTGTTAGGTTGGGTTAGAAGCACACATACACTCAAAAAATACACAATAAATGGCAATAATAATAAACAGTAGCCACACACACACAAAAACCTCAAATTACCTTCACTAAACTTCAAGTAGAATCTATGAAGCCATGGAAAATGATTGATACACTTGTATCAATAAAATATAGCCTGTTTTTATATTTCAAAGGGAAAAATATACATTATAATAAAGATACGTAAAATTGTAAAAAGATGTATATACAACTATATATATATATATAGAATATATTTATATATATATATGTATATACATAAATGCTTTATATAGATACACAAGGGTTTGGGGTAATGTAAGTAACTTTTGGGAGAATATATTTTCTTGCTTCAGGCAAAAGACGCACTCTACTTTCACTCTATTCTTTCGTATCCATTTATAAGCTCAACTGCTTGGCCTGGCTCTAGCAAGACGAATGAGGAAGCTTTGAATATGATTATGCGAGCTAACCTCGATATTTCCTAACGTGAGGGAACAGAGAATGCAAGGGGGAGTTTTGTTATGCATAGCTGGCACGATCTATAACGTTCGGGAAAAACTTATTTTGATTTTGTACGAAGCTAACAAAACAAGGTTATCGTCTTGTGAAAGAGTTTTAAGTCTTAGTGGAAGAGTTTTTAAGGGCATATATGCATTCTATATGCAGTCTCTGGGCGAGGCTTGTTTGTTCAAAATGGAAGTGTTTTCTTGTATGAGTCAGAATTGAGATCGTGAGAAAAGAGTAAAGAATTTGGTCTGTTGGAACTTGTAAAGGTTTTCATAAACACATTGCACAACCATGTTGATTTTAAATATTGTTTTGTATTCAAAACTGAATCCAGATAAAGGACCCCCCTTTAAGAAATAAATACAATAAATTTTTATATAATTTTTAATATTATATATATATATATATATATATATATATATATATATATATATATATATATATATATATATATATATATATATATATATATATATATATATATATATATATAATATTTATATATCTCTTTGTTAATGTTTTTTACGACTCCGTCATTTTTGATATTTTTTTTTTTTTTTTTAATATATTTCTAGTATATGATCCTAACAATCAATTTAAGTGGTGACGGACATGATTCAAAATATATAGGACCTGTTACGTTTTACGACTCCGTCAGTTTTAATTTTTTTTTTTTTAACTAAAGGAATACCCAAGGGTAAACCGCAAAGATGGCAGGAGTCGGGGTCTCGGTCTTCCCGGGGAACAACAGGGTAGTGACATATTGCTACTCTGGGAGGGTCTCCGGAACCCCCGCTCTTTGGTATTTGGGTGTCGCGGGGGTTCCTCCGCCCCTTCCCTACGGGGTATGGAAAACGTCCCCTCTGTCCCCCGTCGGCTCAAGCCCCCTAATATTTTTTATTTTTATTTATTTTGTTTTACATTTTGTAATAAGCTTTATATGCTGATTCCAAATATGTAATTGGTTTTTCTGTAAGTGTCATACTTTTCGAGATATTTCATATTTTTGTAATAAGCTTTATATGCTGATTCCAAATATGTAATTGGTTTTTCTGTAAGTATTGTACTTTTCGAGATATTTCATTTTTGAAATTTTTTTTTATATAAATGTGATTTTTAAAAAATTATTTAAAATATTTCGAACTTTTGAATCATGTCCGTCACCACTTAAATTCATTATTAGTATCATATACTAGCAATATGTTAAAAAAAATCAAAACTGACGGAGTCGTAAAAAATAACAGGGCCTATATATATATATATATATATATATATATATATATATATATATATAGTTTGTATGATCTATATTTATATAAATATTATATATATATATATATATATATATATATATATATATATATATATATATATATATATATATATATATATATATATATATAGTATATATATATATATATATATATATATATATATATATATATATAAAATTAGATTGTAGTCTTTACCCACCTTCTCTCCTCAAGACTGGTGGTAAGGTGCGTAACATGCACCGGAAATAGAAAAGTAGTAGAAGAATATGACGTAAGTCGAAAAGCAAGCCCAGCCTTATCCCCTTTATACCTTTTTGTGAGAACTCGTCGAGGTCAGAAAATCCACCCTAGAGCTTCCCAGGACTGCGGCGGACCTTCACTATGACATCTCGTCAATGTGGGGTCATCCCTTGGCCCAAGTGGGCCACAACCATACCCCCTCACAAAACCCCGCCATTCACTATTATTATGCGCCTTTCTTCTCGCCTCTGCCAAACACACATTTCTTTCCTCCAGGCATTCCTTTACTAACTCAATCCACTTTTTCTTCGGTCTCCCACCGGTCGATTCTCAGCACAATCACCATTATACATCCGCTTAACCAACCGACTGTCATCCATAATTTTCACATGACCAAACCAACTCAATGTACTTTCATTTATTCTCTCATTTACTCCTTTCTTCACACCACACAACTCCCTAATACGTTCATTCCTCATTTTATCAATTCTTCTCACACCTAACACACCCCTAAGATTGTCCATCTGTACACATTGTACTTTAGATATATATCTCTTATTCCAGACCATAGTCTCACTACTATACATTAACACAGGTAACAACATACCCTCATTTAAGACCCTAGCGCACTCAAGACTTAATCCCTTTACATCCACCAACGATTTAATTGCTCCAGCCACTTTCCTGCCATTCACAACTTTCCTACTACAATCTGTATCATTCGTTCCCTTTTCATCCAACATATATCCTAAATATTTAAACTCAGACACTTGTTTCAGCTGCTCACCATCTAACATAACTTCACACCGGGGACTATCCTCACTCACAACCATAACTTTACTCTTATCTATGTTTACTTTCAAACCCCTCCTTTTACACACCCTGCCAAATCTCTCTACCAATCCTCTCAAACTCTCTTCAGATTCACCACACAAAACAAATCATCCGCATATAATAAATAGGGCACTCCACTTCTCTCCCTGCATTTCCATCAGCCTTAACACCATTCCCCTGCCAACCCCACTTCTAATTCTTCTTTCATAACCCCATCCACATAAAAATTGAATACTACCCAAAAAAACATATATATATATATATATATATATATATATATATATATATATATATATATATATATATATATATATATATATATATATATATATATATATATATATATATATATATATATATATAATGTGGGTATCTCTATGTAGGGATGCAAGAATACTCATACCGTGTGTTCTGCGTATTGTATGAGGTTCCTAAATAGACTAAATGACACTCCAATGTCCAATGGTACGCCTTCCTCTTTTGCATTCATATCCACGCTCTTCTTACAGACAATGCCTGTGAATGGGTGAGAAAGAATTCCTTCAGCTTATGTTCTGCGTGTCGTAGAAGGCGGCTAAAGGGACAGTGGTAGTTGGGTTGGCAAACCCACTACCACTTATCTCTTGCCAGGAACGCTAATACATGCCTCGGAGAAGGTCGTGATCGCCTTAAGCGACTTTCTATCTTTCGTGGGAAATGTATGAATCGTATGGGTGCAAGGAATGTTAGAGGAATAAATGATGATGAGAAGAGAAGAGAGGTGATGAATGTATTTAGGATGGGAAAATTTGATTTGTTCTCAGATGAAAAGAAGAGGTGAAGAAGGATTGTGTGGTGTGAAATGTGTGTGTGATGGAGTGGAGAGGAGTGAGAAGGGGAGAGAAGGCACAGAGCTCTGGTGGATTTTGTTTGTGTGAGTACTAGAATTCTAATGGTCAAATTTGTTCGAAAAGGTCAAGGTATGTGTGGTTGTGACATATGTTATCTGAGGGTGATGTTGAGGAAAGTGCAATTTTTTGGGATAATCTGAATGATGTTTTGGATGGGGTGAGTAGGAACTTTAGATTGAATGTGTTAGGTGACTTAAATGGTTGAATAGGTGATCAAAAAAGGGATGGTATAACAGGTGGCTTTGGGATGACGGGAGAAAATTAAAATAGTAGGAATGTGATTGATTTCTGTGAGGAGAGTAGTATGCGTATGAAATGCTTTCTTCAAATACAAGAGTATTCAAATCAGGGTTGTGGAGTCGGAGTCAGAGTCGGCTAGTAGGTAATTTTGAAGAGAGTGGAGTCTGATTCGGAGTCGGTAATTTTTAAGGAGGGTGGAGTCGGAGCAGTGGCGGTTCCAGGGCAGGGCGACCAGGGCAATCGCCCTGGGCCCCGCGCCTTATAAGGGCCTCGCGCCCATGCAGAGACTAACAGATTTAACGCCCCATATCGCATGAGCTGCGCAATATATAGTATGAGAGGAGGATATATATATATATATATATATATATATATATATATATATATATATATATATATATATATATAAAATGTGCAGATTTTAATACTTTATATACTTGTGTATGTTTTTTACGAAAATACCACCCAGGACCCCGCAAAGCCTAGGGCTGCCATCATGGGCGTAGGCAGGGGAGGGGGGCACTTGCCCCCTAAATCTTGGCGAAATAAAAATTATGAACCTTATATGTTTGCTAGACGACGTTTTTAAGGGTTTAGTAGTAGAAAAACTGAAAAAAACATCAATCGATAGATAATGAAGAAATTACTAATTAATAACGTATTATATTATTTTTTCTAAAGTTTTAATGTGTTTTCGTTTTCATATTGGTTTAAAGTCAACTAGCTTTGTGCTTTTATACAGCTGGATTCTTCTGACATTATTCTCCGCTAGAACTTTCAGTATGTCGATAGCATTTGGCGGCTGCCAAAGCTGTTAAATCAATCTCGGAAGGCGTACTCGTTGATATTCAGCTGCAGACAACACATTAAAAAACAATTGCAGAAAATAAAAGAAATTTGCAGCAATTTTGAAGACCATAATTTTATTTATATAAAAAAAAAAAAATTATATATATATATATATATATATATATATATATATATATATATATATATATATATATATATATATATATATATATATATATATATATATATATATATCACTCAACCTTTGCCCCCCCACCTAAATGAAATCCTGCCTACGCCCATGGCTGCCATTGCCGCCCAGGGCCACGCAAAGTCTAGAGCCGCCACAGAGTCGGAGTCGGTAACTTTCAAGATAGTAGCGCTGGAGTAATAAAATTTTGAACTGACAAAGTTGTGAATTGAGGCTCTGTGAGTAACTTCAATCAATACAAATTAACTGATTTGCGACTTCCACATCACAAAATGCAATTGCAAACTTCGAAGTTTTTTAACCTGCACCTTGTGATTCAATTTGGATTATATTCTAATAAACTCAATCTTCAACCTTATACTATCTATATTTAAGATTCTGATGAAATAAAAAACTCCATGGTACGAAGAGAAATTTCTCTCATTTTTAATGATATTCTACTAGCTACTATTTATGTTGATCCTATCTACAGGGTAAGCTTAACTGAAGATCAACAACAAAAAGCTAAATCTGCCCTTTGCAACGTGGCCATTTGTACTAAAGTTTTGCAAGAAGTTCAAGAAAAAAAGGATACATCTGGACATATTGTAAGTGATGAAACTATAGCTATCCCTAATACTACCTTCTCAAATCTCAAGTCTTTCTTCAGAAAGCTCAGAAGATGAGTATCAAAAGTTTCTAGCTATTGAAGAGCTTAATTAGTCGAAAGAGTCGACTGGTTCAAGAAAAAGATCAAGGTCCTACCTTATTCTTGTACACAATATTCCATAACTTTAAACAAAATTTCAATGCAGCGCTGAAAGAAGTTGAAAAAATTGATATAACTTCGAAGCTTAAATTATAAGAGGCTATCGAAAAGTATCCAGACATTGTTCAAGAAGCTGCAATTGCTGTTACTGCTATACCTCCAACGCAAGTTAGCGTTGAACGGTTTTTTTCTGCTCTTCGCATTATAAAATCAGACCTAAGAGGAAAA
Organism: Trachelipus rathkii; assembly: GCA_015478945.1. NCBI lineage: Eukaryota > Metazoa > Arthropoda > Malacostraca > Isopoda > Trachelipodidae > Trachelipus > Trachelipus rathkii. The sequence continues at coordinate 24,430 of JABUQX010084948.1, read as the reverse complement.
TGAAGGAGGACCTGGCAGATGCCATTCTATTTTTAAGAACTAATTCATTCAATGAGTAGATGACACTAGATGTAAGTTCATGTAACTAAGTAATGTAGTTTATATATATATATATATATATATATATATATATATATATATATATATATATATATATATATATATATATATATATATATATATATATATATATATATATATATATATATATATATATATAATCACGCGTATGTTATATCGCGATTGATGTATTTTTTCAGTTTTTCTACTACTAAACCCCTTAAAACGTCGTCTGGCAAACATATAAGGTCCATAATCCCCCCCGCCTACGCCCATATATATATATATATTAGCACGCGCAGGGGCTAACGCCCGATGAAACCGGGCAATTTCGACGTTGTGATAAAAGGCAGTGAGATGCGTCACGGAAAATGGCCTGTTTAAAATTAATAGGATATAGATTAATCAATTAATAAATAAAAAGAAAGATTAAATCACGATATCGCTGTATGCGTATATAAACAATTACCGGCCTCTTCCTTGGTCACTATCGTTTTTGAATTCAAAAGGAAACATGTCCGCACCTTCGACGAAAAACACGCCATCAGAGGAAAAACCTTCGAGAACCCCTCCCCTCACACTCGACGAAGTGGTGTCCTTTATTAAAAGCGGGAAATGTAAAAAGGTAATCACGGTAACCGGGCCCGGGATATCTACTTCTTCAACGGGAATTCTCGACAACATGTCTCCAACCGGCGAAATATTCAAAAATATAGACAAATACGACGAAAACAACGAGTTACCTTACCCTCTAGCTATATTCGAAATCGATTCTTTCCTAGAGAACCCGAAACCTTTTTTTAAATTGGTTAAAGACTTTTACCCGTCCGAATTGAAACCTACCCCGGCGCACTACTTTTTCAAACTGCTTCACGATAAAGGGATCTTGTTGCGACATTACACGCAAAACGTAGATACGTTAGATACTCTAACCGGAATTCCATTGGAAAAAGTCGTAGAATATCATGGCTCGTTTCGAACGAATCATTGCGTTTCGTGCGGAAAAGAATATTCGCGAGAATGGATGAAGGAAGAAATTTTCAAAGATGTTGTCCCTACCTGTTCCTTTTGCGGAGACGGCGTGGTGAAACCGGATATCGTATTACTCAAAGAGCCCTTGTCGTGCCAAAAATACAACGAATCCGCCAAAGAGTTCAACGATTGCGATTTATTAATAGTAGTTGGAACGGCTCTAACCGTTTATCCTTTCGCGTCTCTGGTTCTTAATACGCCCGACTCTAACCCTCGGGTTTTCATTATTCGAGAACCTCCACAGGAATCAGAAACGCCACCGAACGTAATAAGGCTCATTGGGGACTGCGACGATATCTGTAAAAAATTTGCTGAAGAGCTAGGATGGGGTGAGGACTTTAAAAAACTGGTGGAAGCAGGGCCTATAACTAACGGGCAGTTCGATTCTCATTAATTGTTTTTTTTCTTATTCTAAAATGCTTATTCTTATAAATTTTTGCGTTACGTAGCTTTAATTTAATAAAAAGTTTTAAAACTATTCGTGGTTTGTGACCTTATTCTTTTACAGCGTAGTTTTAGCGTCATCGGCGACTGCGACGAAAGCTGCGAAAATTGGTCGAAAAAATAGGATGGCCCGAGGAATTTAAAAAGTAATTAGAAGAAGATCCTGAAAATAATTTTAACTTGCTAGGTCACACAGGTTTGAAAAATATAAGCCTGTCAATATGGCATCTTTCACCGGGAAATTTCCGGCCTAAATTCTTTGTTAATAAAGGGAACAAGAAGATCAAATTTGTGCCAAAACGCATAATAAAATCGCACTAAAGGGAACGTTACCTCGTGAATTTTAAAAATTCGTAGAAAAAAAATAATGGTCATACGTAAATGCAATTTCAATCTATCGATTAGTTATGAAATACCGTAAGGAGGCATGCTAGTTTGCGGCCTAAATTCCGTGTTTTTTTTTTAAATTTCTGGTGGAAAAAGTTTCTAAAGGGAACAATCAATTTAAATTTTTGGCACAAACCCATAATAGAGGGAACGGTTTTTTTGTTCCATCACGTTACGCAAAGGGGGAAGGAACACTTAGGGTTTTTTCCGCAAATTTCGAAACTTGTCCCAGGAACCCCCTGTACCCCCGCAAACTGATGAGGAGTACCTAAGGACCCAACAACTTATTTTAGTTATACGATATCTCAAATTATTCCTGAGTTATTGAAGTTTTCGGTTTTCCCCCCGAAAAAAAACAAAATTTCCTTTCTAGTGGGTGCGCACCCGGTTACAGAGTAGTGATGGGCCTTCCAACTCTAAATATCAACTTATTTTTATATGCGCCTCCATAGTTTTTATTTTAAACGATCATGAATAACTATTATTATCCTCATCATTCGGTCGAGTATTTCGGAAAAAGACGAAAGAATCGATCGAAATGCGCTAAAAAACCGAGTTTTTTCACCGTCTCCACCCATTCCCCGTCTCCACTCGTCCGAGAACTGACCCTCGTCCAGATCCGCTCGCCGTCCAGATCCGCGGTCGTTCCCCGTCTCCACTCGTTCCCCGTCTCCACTCGTTCCCCGTCTCCACATGTTCGAGAACTGACCCCCGTCCAGATCCGCGGTCGTTCCCTGTCTCCACTCGTTCCCCGTCTCCACCCGTTCCCCGTCTCCACATTATCCGTTTAAATGGACGTTCAAAATTTATAGCGTAGAAGTTTTTTTTTTTTGTCGATATCGATCGTGTTTTCGAAGCAAAATTGTTCGGCACTGTCGTCGTTGATTCGGTGCTTTTTAAGAAAAACGAGGCGTGGATCTGGACGGGGTTCGGATCTGGACGGGGTGCGGATCTGGACGGGGTGCGGATCTGGAAGGGGCGCGGATCCGAAAGGGTGCGGTTCCGGAAGCGAGATTTGACGAGAACCGACCCACGTCTAGATCCGCGCGCCGTCCAGATCCGCGCCCGTTCCCCGTCTCCACTCGTTCCCCGTCTCCACCCGTTCCCCGTCTCCACGAATCATCGATTCTATTATTATCATTCGGTCGAAGATTACGAAAAAAAAAAGAATCTATCGAACCTCGAGGAAAAACCGAGTTTTAACGAGAACCGACCCCCGTCCAGATCCGCGCGACGTCCAGATCCGCGCGCCGTCCAGATCCGCGCCCGTTCCCCGTCTCCACTCGTTCCCCGTCTCCACTATTATCCGTTTAAATGGACGTTTGACCCCAGTCCAGATCCACGCGCCGTCCAGATCCGCGCTCGTTCCCCGTCTCCACCCGTTCCCCGCCTCCACCCGTTCACCGTCTCCACCGTTCGAGAACCGACTGTGTAGATCCGCGCACCGTCTAGATCCAGTGTTCTCTGTCTCCACCTGTTCCCCGCCTCCACCCGTTCCCCCGTCTCCACCTGTGGAGTACCTAAGGAGTCTACAACTGATTTTAGTTTTACGATATCTCAAATTATTTCTGAGTGTTTGAAGTTTTCCGTTTCCCCTTACTTCACGTACTTGGAAAGATATTACCCTTTAAAAATGGTAATATGTAACTTTTTATAAATGTTAAAAATTCAGAGATAATAAGCCTATGGATAAAGGTTGAAAATGGTCAATTTAGTGTTAAAGAAGTTACAATCTATCGTACTAGGAATAACCAAAGAGATACAAATAGTACAACATAGTAAGGACTACAATAAACTAACTACAATTTTAACTTGCTATTTCATACAGGTTTGAAAATATAAGCCGGTCAATATGGCATCTTTCACCGAGAAATTCCGGCCTAAATTCTTTGTTAATAAAGGGAACAAGAAGATCAAATTTGTGCCAAAACACATAATAAAATTGCACTAACGGGAACGTTACCTTGTGAATTTAAAAAATTCGTAGAAAAAAATAATGGTCATACGTAAATGCAATTTCAATCTATCGATTAGTTATGACCTACCGTAAGGAGGGCATGCTAGTTTACGGCCTAAATCCGTTTTTTTCCGAAAATTTTGAAACTTGTCCCAGGAAATCCACTAAATTTTTAATAAACCCATAATACCCTGCATCTATGGTCGTTGAAAATGGAATTTAAGGAAGACTAAAATAAAAAATATAATAATTTAAATAAATATAGCTCACTTTAAAAATTAACGTAAAAAAATCTTAAGGGTACCCACCTACGGTTCGGCTCGGGGCACGAAATAACGTTACTCTACTTGGGAGATGGTGCACAACTTATTTTTATATAGTTTTTATTTTAAACGATCATGAATAACTATTATTATCATCATCAATTCGGTCGAGTATTTCGGAAAAAGACGAAAGAATCGATCGAAATGCGCTAAAAAACCGAGTTTTTTCACCGTCTCCGCCCATTCCCCGTCTCCACTCGTCCGAGAACTGACCCTCGTCCAGATCC